>JAQGBY010001724.1:0-27322 GCA_034698785.1 Mycogona germanica | reverse complement strand
TGCTGGAGGTGGCGGCCACTGCTGGTGGTGACCACTGATGGCGGCCACTGCTGGTGGTGACCTTATGGTAAAATCACAAATGTCCGGTCTTCCTTTTTTTCCCCCCCTGTCTAGACGGGGGCCAGAGGGGACGATAATTATTTAAAAAAAATATAGACCCAATTTATAGGAGTGTAATGTCTCTTTTCTGCGCCACCACACAATGTGTGGGCGGAGAAGGGTTCAAATGGGGCTCGTTATCATCGGAATGCCTAAAGCCTGAAAACTCCTAGTCGCCGAATTTGAGCCCACGAAGTCACCGAAATTGCTGGCATTCAAGTCAGTTGACCGCAATCTATAACTTAACTTCTACTCACCGCGGGTAATAGCGCCACAAACGAGACCTAATTTGCGTTCTAAATTCTCTCTCTCTCTCAACCTTTAATCTGATCAATGCACACATGCTCGCGCCATTTTGGTTTCCTTTGTTCCAGATTGACCTTTGTCCAAAATATCAATCCGCACAAGTTTTCGCGATTTCGATTCCTTTTTATTTCCCTGCAATCAAGCCGCACAGATTGAGAAAGAAAAAAAAACCGCTGTACAAAATGCACCACAAACAATCGGATAACCAAAACCGATCGGGCCGCACAAAACAAGTCCAAAGTCCCGGTCACCGTCGGTCTCACTCCCCGCAGTTGTTGCTCAGTTGACCGGTCGCGCTTCCTTGTTTCGCGGCCTTTCACCTGCCGTGCCCGGAAAACTTCTTCGATTGTTGCTTAGGCCGACCTCTCCGCCCAAAAATTTTTCTCTTGGCCGCCGACGAAAATTTTCCGGTTCCAGTGACCGAAAAACTGGCGGGCTATGGACATCGTTTGACGGTACTTTCATTTACCGATTTCAGAGTAACGTGTAAAAATTGCAATTTAGTGTACGACGCTACCCAAACTGAATTGAATTTTATTCGCATGATCTAACGAAGATTTAGGCGGTGGTTCTGGCATTGGAATCGCACTTGTACATGTGCGATTGAAAAATTCAATTACGAGTTTCGCGGTGACACCCACTTCTCCCAATCATTCTCAGTCACCCGCGTTCCCCCTCCCTCCCCTCCCCTCCCCCTCGCCCACCTCCATTTATTTCATTCGATTCCCTCCATCCCACATACACACTCAACATAGCGTATTTTCTCAGGTCTGTCAAAGCCGCAACCCGTGGGGTGGACGCGTCTTAACATCGAAGGGTCTCAAAAAACACAACTGCGATGCATAATGCATATATATATACGAGGCGTCTGCCATTCCAATAGACAACCTGTTAACACGCCCGCATACGACAGAAGCCCTTAATACAACATCATAAAGCATCTGCACTTTATGGGCTTTCTTATACGTGCTCCTCTGACCTTAGTCCAAATTGAACATTCCCTCAGTTGTGTGTGTTAGAAATTGCTGTGGGCTGCTGCAAACACGAAACCAAGATGGCGCCTGGCTGTAGAGAACACCAAAATCTGCAGGCCTAATTACTCAGCTAATTAAGAGACCGGCAGAGAACACTAGAAAAAGACCGACTTTATTCTAGGCGACAAGTTGACTGGACAAAACAACAGATCGACTGGTCACAGCAACAACTTGGTTGAGAGTGAGTGCGACACAAGGCAGCCAAGCTGACCTCTGTGTGGTGAGTGCACAGACTGTTCAACCTGTGCACTGCACCACAGGCGCCACCTAGTGACGCCTGTGGTGCAGGTATGCACGGTGGCCCTCACATGCCGCACCGTGCATACCCACCACCTTGCTCACCTTGAGCGAGGTGGTGCGTCACCGCCGCCACCAATCAGGTGACGGCACGCACACCACCAGGTTCACCTTTGAACCTGGTGGCGACTCCCCGGAGATGCGATTCCTCCAACAGTGTGCTATGTGATTTCACAATAACTATCATCGTCATGATTCAAGATTTGAGCAAGCAATTTATAATTGAGCATTGAAATATTTTTTTTTATATTACGTCCTGCTAGTGTCAACAACCTAGCTCTGTCCTGAGCTAAAAATGTATCAAACGGTCCAATTGCAATTACCGGAGAACCCAATCGAACTGTGAAAATCTATTTCAAAACATTTGAAACATGAGAGTTTCTAATTGTAGTCCTGCAATTCCCCACCATTCTAGTTATTTCAAAACATTTTGACAATATTAGCATACTTTCGGCATTTTAAAAAGGTTAGAGTATCATGACACTTGTTTATCATCATGCCAGCAAACCCAGTGGACGCGAACATGAGCAGTGGTAGCGAAACACTCTAACATCCGGCTGCGCCGCAAAGCAACAACACATTGTGTGATTGCTAACGCACGGGGCAGCGTTTCTGAATAATCATTGCGGTAGGAGTCTTGGTTTGTGGAACGAACATAGGAATCTTTTTTAAGTTATTCTAGAGCTGTATATGGAGTAAGTTGAACTTTAAATATAAAAAAATTGAGTACGATTTCAAGAAAATAAGAAAAGAACGTTATAGATTCTCCACATACTTGGCCAATTGGAAATAATGATATTCGATGACAATTTCGTAATCTTAATAAATGATTTATGAATGTCATTCGTTTTTCCAGAATAATTATTTTGTCATTTGAAATTGAAGAAAGTTTTCAATTTCTTAACTATTATTCTGTTTTGGTGACGTCCTCGCCCACCGGGTCACAAGAGGATATTTCTTACGAGTTGAAATGGTTTTGCCGACGACAGGTATTACATTTGACGTGCGCGATTGTCGCAAGCGGATTGTACCCTTACATAAGGTGGGGCCCGCATTTTTTTCCCTTTCAAATGACGATACCGAAAGACATCTGAATGATTGGCGGTTGAGTCGCGGTTTAACCCTCACCCCCCTCTCCACTCTTCGCCTCACGAAAACTAAACTTTAAATGATTGAATTCGACATCGCCCCGCCACTAGAATAGATATTGAAAGGTCTGTTGGTACGCCTGCACGACCAACGATTTTCCTTTCCTTTTTTGGAAGAAACGTAATCAGAGGTGCTCACCCATATATACTCTTGAGACCCGTCTGTCTATCGGGCAAGCCAAATTTTCTCAGAAAAAATAAATATCGGGGCTGTACACATGTCATGGGACGTTTTCCTGGATTTTCATGAAAGCTGGTAGATGATTTTGAGTACATTAGTCTTGTCCATTAGCACTCGACTTTCACCGCTTCATATAACAATGTGAACTCAAAATTGAACTTTCCTATAACCACAATTTTGTTTATTTTGTTTCAAACGATTTCAACGCCAGGCACAAAAAGGTAAACT
Source organism: Mycogona germanica (assembly GCA_034698785.1). Taxonomy (NCBI): domain Eukaryota; kingdom Metazoa; phylum Arthropoda; class Diplopoda; order Chordeumatida; family Chordeumatidae; genus Mycogona; species Mycogona germanica. Next base: position 24,029 of record JAQGBY010001724.1, on the reverse strand, counting down.
GGGTCTTAAGTGGATACATCCTCGGGATTCGCACTTGTTCGTCGGCCTCTATATACTTATCGAGCTGAGGGCGGGGATGGTGAGGGGTTTCCTATATTCACGTATCTTGAAGAGGACAAGAGGAGTACAGCAGAGGGCTTAGCCTTATAATGGCGCATTCATTCTGCTCGATTTCGTTTTTTATATAGCTATCTGCATGCCGGCGAACGGGAATATTGTAGAAGACATGGGAGGAAGACATTGAATGATTTCACTGCAAAATCGAGTGTCTACCCTGTCATTCTTTGTGCCAAGTACGGTCAGATTTATTTCCCAATCAACTGTAGTGAACCGCACTACAGGCGTTCTGTACTTCTCATGGTGCTTAGGCACTATTCGAGATACCCCGCAATCGAATTTTTCGAGAGCCCGTGACGGGAATCGAACCCGGGATCGCTGAACCACAGTCAGTCCCAATACCGACTGAGCTGATGACATGCGAATTTACTTTGAGCGTCACTGAAGCTGTACATTATACTAATTCCAAGGTACAGTGACAGTTCCGAGCAATATTGACCGACGATTCACTGAAATGTATGTGGGGAAAATCAATTATTTCTTAAAAGGAAATTTATCTCAATTATAGGTTCGTATGTGTATATACTTAAGAGGTTTATTTTTTTCTATTACGAATGCTACAAAAAATATTTATGCAGTTTATATTTTTTATGTTTAAGTGCAAATAGAGTATTTTCGCAATTCTAAAGCAAAAAATAAAACAAATCGAAATCAGCAAATCAGCAGACATCAATATGTCGTCATATTTCAAGACCCCTCAATTTGCAGTATTTCTCCAATATTGAAAAGCGGTTGTGCAGGCATTTTCTGGTGGAGATCGATCAGTACAAGTGGCACAAATCCATAGTTGAACAACGAAAAAAGCCATTTTCTGTACGCGTACGGTCTGTCCTTTTGACCTTCACGTCGTCGGGAATAGTTTTTACGGTCGAGAAATTGAGATCGTACTCGGAGGAAAACTCTTTGTGTCATCACTTGAATTTTCTCCTTGGTGAAATTGAATTTTCAATTTCCTATTCAATTTTTTATATTTTTCCCCCCTCTCTTTATTCGTCCTTTAACCTCAAAAGATTTCTAGTTTTTGGGCGAGAAATTTTATTCGAAACGAGAAATTTTATATTTCGATATGGAGGGATCGTTATATAATTCGACTTCCAATAAAGGCCCGCAGCTTAAGTGCCCGTCGGAAATTTACGAAAGCATAAAGGATGTCTTCTAACGTTTATGAGTTGTGAAATTGCGGAAATGCTTCGATGCACTTCAAATTGTTATGCCTATTATGTGTGCTCACCTATTCGATACGAAAATAGCGTCGGTAAATTAAATTCAACACATAAGTAATTATTATTTATTTTCATTTATATATACGAAAAATTTCAATATGAGGAACACGTTAATCTTAAATCTAAGTTTCCTAAAAAATAAATAGCATCTCATTATTTTTTCCTCTTCAATTTAAGTCTGTCAATATGACAATAAAATTAATAGAATTTTCAGTTAAAGCAGAAATGCAATTTTATTTCAAAAATGGTTGTAAGCATTCGACGATTTATTTGTGAGCAATGACCATTGTTGCTTAGACGGACGTGATGCATGGATATCGGTATACAGAAACCTATTTGTGAAAAGATTGGACACGTTGACGCGACTCGTCCATCAACAAAATGTACAGTAGAAAATGACCGACCCTTCTTACCTTACGATACGAGTCTCTTCGTTAACCCATTGGTGCTGCGGCAGTGCGAACAGACGAAGGCAGCGCCACCTGCCTCTATCTATCTCAATGAGCTCGACAGCTGAAAATTGTGAACGAAAACTCGCGGAACGAAGCGGGCATTCATGAATTGTGCGCGTATCCTCCTGAAACCAACAACTATGGAATGACAAAATTTCTAGTTCAACAGCCTTATACGTATTGGAGCAAAGTATTTAACAATTTGAATGAATCGGCCGTTTAAGAGCTCGTTTAAATTAAGATTAGACATTTCAATATGTCGTATGCCGCTATTTCATGATCGTATTTCATTTCAATCGAATGACTGATTAAAATGATTTGACTGAAGTGTTGTTTTGATGGTTCCGGGTTTCGATTCTTGACATGGGCTCTTCATTTATTCGATCCGGGAGTACTGAAGATGATGCGTGTGTCCCTTAAAATATCCATAATACTAGAAAACATTTTATGTTATGCTCCATCGAAATATAATTTTGTTTAGGCCGAACACAAACTGTACGTGAGTTGAAAATCTGCAGCGTAGTCATTTGAAATCTTTTCGCGCATGTGCCAAAACAAAATGACATTTCCATGGTTCTAGACAGTACAGAAGAATAAACATGTACATACTCGAGTGTAGTGGCATAGGGGTTACGGTGCTTGTCTTGTATGCCAGTATTGTGGGTTCGATTCCGGTGAACACCTTCGGAATTTTTAGGACGACAGAAATTCCTTCGTACGTGTTCTATAGAAATGGAAACGGATCAATCCATATCTAGCCCAAAGCTAGGCTAGACAAAACTACCAAATCGGCTCCTGGACTGACTTTGAGTATAGAAATCTAATGATCCACCTCAACAAACACTTTAATAAATACGTTGTGTAACGAATTAATCGCTACACTTAATACTTATTTATTGATAACTAGATCATTTAAGTTTATTATGCATGTGCGAATAAAACAAAGTGATAATATTATGAGTGAAATAAATTCTGGTAGAATCAAAAGATGGCTTGATTTTGCAACGAACGTGATCACCTAAAATAAATGAAGGTTTATTTGTCATTCAATGTGGCATTCATCTAGGCGTGCTATTGCACTTTTTTCATAATTTGATCACTTGGTTGACGATAGGGGGGTCTTAGGAGACTTCGTGCCCGATCGCCATCACATTGAAGGTGCCTCTCTTTCATGAATGGTTCTGCGAATGTAGGCCACGGCACCGCGCTCGTGCTACAGACCCGGCCCACAGATCCACATGGAACCCTCCCTTCATTCGCCAGAGAAATGGTGAGCGCTCGAACCAGATGGTGGAGGGAGAGAGAGTGATGGACTGGGTGGGATGAAGGAACGGTTGGCTCGCAATGCATTCTGGGTAGCGGTAACCTACATAGCTCCGTTTATTTTTGGGTGTTTTCCGTCATCTGGGTCACACGTGTGTGTGTGTGTGTGTGTATGTTCATGGGCTGAGGCGCGCTGGGGGGAGGGTTTCTGCTATCGAACTGTTAAACCCGTTAGTCCATGCAGAATAAAGAAGAACCAACGCGTGTCCATCGCAACGAAACAACATGCAAAATGAAAATCCTACTTCATTTGCATTGCGAAAATTCCATTAAGTGTTTTCATTCTTAGGAGTACTTCATTTCCGTATGGAGTTTTAAAAAGATTTAATTCTCTCGACATTGTTAAAACGGTTTTACGAAATGCTAATTTGGTGAACGTCAACATAAACATATGGAGTATAAAAAGTTTTAATTCTCTCGACATTGTTAAAACGGTTTTAAGAAATGCTAATTTGGTGAACGTCAACATAAACAGCTTCTTTTAAAAAATCATATTTATAATTTTGCGCCTGTTTTTAATTTGAAAATCTCATTTATCATTGTCATTCAGTGGAATGATCATTGAAAATTCTATTCTAAATTGTTTTTCTTCCTTGCACCATTATGCTTTTAACCAATCAGATGTTATAAGCAATTTATAACATTGTCTGACAACTATGACTGAGAATGAAATATATTTGACGCTTCCTTTTTTTTAAACAAACAATTTAAATCAATTAAATACGTTCACCAATTGAAGTATACTAGTACTGTTAGAGGATGATCCTAGGCAACTCCGGATTAAAGGCAGTCATGGAGCTCATCGACATTCAATTGCAGAATTTCATATTTATTCACATTTGTTCAAACGTTGCCACATGGTTAAGTCAACATCAACAGGTTGCGACTGATGGATCTACCGAATTATATAGGTACAAAGTTACACCATTTCGAATATTCCCTCCCGCCCCAATCATTTTTCGATGACACGCACCAACAAACTTATAGATACGCATTTTTCCAATTAATCGTTTGGAGGCCGATCCCCACTGGCATACGTGCCCGCAGCCACCTAGGCATGCACATACGCATGCAGCGAATGCTCAATCGAGCGATCCAACCATAATTGTGGTGCCCTAAAAATAGGCGCATTCGACGCGAGAATTGAAATTCCCCCCCCCAACCTCACCCGCTCACCACCACAATAGCTTCACAGGAAATTGCAGAATATTTCGTTTCATAATCCGCTACCAATAAACTGATCTGGGGGCTCGATGCTGCCGCCGATATATCGTCATGCTTATATTTGTTTATCCTCCAGGGGCCATATTGTTCGTTCATGCAGGAGGACTAAAAATAAGTAGGCATATGTGCAAAAAAACGTTATACAAATTCGGTCCGGTGCATTGTGTGATTGCCTCGCAATACGGGGCAGCAGCATGCTCGCCACCAGAGAGCATCAACTGTACCAGAATTAAATAGAAAATGGGGCTAGGACCCATTTGTACCAGAATTGATGCACCATTAAATAGGGTCTCATGTGGTGTAATGATTAGCGTGTCATGCTGTTATTCCCGTGGTTGATCGCGGGTTCGATTCCCGACCGTGACATCTGGAATTTTTTGGTCGAGAGAAATTCCTACGCACGCCTTCCTTCGGAATAGAAGAGCCTACGCACTGCAGTAATCGAACCCGGAACCGCCGAACCACAGTCAGTCGCTAAACCAACTGGACTATGACGAGTCAAACTTGTTGAGCAAGGTGTAATTACATGTGGTGTACATCGAGACAAGCAATGTTACGTGGCAAAAACAGAAGTGATCATTTGACAAATGACGTCGATATTTATATGCTGTATAAACGTACACATGGCTGAATGTATGTGTGTATACAGCATACATATGGGATCAGCCGGTGACACTTGCCCCAGGGTAGCAGGCTCAGCAGCAGAGTCACCATCACTTGGTGACCCTGACACACTAAATGTTTATTTGACTCTCAACCTTGAGAGCCAACTGAGCACCGTGCACACCCAGGAGTTGTAATACTTCCAACAAAAGGCAATAGAAATTAATAATTTTAGTATAATAAATGTATTTATAATAAAAGATAGTATTCTTATTCAATGTTTAATAGGTATTGCTAACAATAAATATTATTTTATTGACATGACCATAATGAAGTATAAACATAAATGCTTTATGTAATAAATTCATTTATGCATAATATGGCAATGATAATCTTTATAGGTACCAAGTTGTCTAGTGGTTAGCACATTTGATTACCAGATGTGTTATCGCAGTTAAATCCCGACCAACATCTCAGGAGATTGCTGACACCATGCATGTGGCAATCCTTTAGTCAGTAATATTTAACTTTTCTTCTATGAGTATTGGATTATTGTGAGCTACTTCAAAATTATGTTGCTGCATGTACATCATTGCAAAATCCAGAACCATAAATAAACACTGAAAGAAACATTTAAAAAAATATAAGTGAGAGTATAGTTAATAGTTTCATTTTGTTAATCTCACATTTGCACAAAATATACATCTGTAGTACTATTTAACAATAAAAATAGATTTTATTGGTTGAATTTTTCCAATTGTATAAATATAATTTAAAGAAAAATAGCTATAACCAAATATGCAGTTACATAAATTACAGCTGTATTTTAAAAAATAAATGAAATACCGAGATTTTGTGAAACTAGTGGCTGTGACTAAAATTTTGTTTTCATAAACATTGATATTATTTTAGATAAGAAATCACATTAATAAAACGACATTAAACATCACTTAGTGTACATCATAAAACAGCATAGGCTCAATAACAATTCTTCCAGTCAATGTAATTTCTGCGGCATCGTAATCATACAACATTGTATTCATAATTATGATTTCATTAAGTTGTTTCTGTCAAAAAAAGTAAAAGTGAGAATTAAAATTGTTTCGTATTTTATAAATATAAATGAATAGGAACAAGAACAAGTGTAATACATCTAACCTGGCACAATGAAAGTGAATGAATTTCTGTTCTATGTAGGCGATACTTCATCAACAGAAAGGAAAGATTTGAATTCTGACAAATAATAAGGCAATGTTTTAAGCCAAAAATATCCTGATTGTTATGAAATTTGAGAATGATTAAGATAATTTTATCATTATTCGAATTCTGAGTCTGAGACTAAAATTTTCAATTTCTCTCTAATCTATCACAAATTCTAGACAGTAAAAAGGTTTCACCATTTACTTGTATAATTACTTTGTAATACATTGAAGAGTTTAATGTCATACTAAAAGGTATTAAATATTTATCTGTGATTTGTTTCCTTTATATTTCAGTAATTATCTGGTTTTCGTTTTTCTGTGTTTCTTGTTATTTTTTTTCATTTGTAAAGTTATCGTTTGTAATGTTCTATCCAGTGCGAATATATTTGAGAAATTCGAATTTTCATGTGCTAAAACGTCATGCAGTGACTACTCAGCATGTTATTTTTATATTTAAAACTTTAAATTTCCAAATGTTTGATAATTGAAAAATATAATCGATGATGGAGATGGAGGGAGCCTCATGTCTGTATATATGCTGGATCTACGAAGTTACGTCTTGTGCAAATATGTCAACGAAATGCACTCTCGATTAGACTAATTGTGGTGCCAAGGCGCACATTATGAAGCGTTTTAATTGAATTCAACTATTCAACGTTCTCCATATACAGTGAATTTAGAATAGTTGACGTTGCCATCATGATTGGTAAAGAGTTGATAGCTTTTATCTCGTGAGACATTCTTCGTTGTGTGCATTCATCAAAAAGTTTGGATCGTAAATCGTTGGTATCAACATAATAATTGAGGGGAAAGGTTACATAACAATGTTTTTCTTTTGTTTATACAAAAAAGGCACAAACTAGGATGCTAGCGTAACCAGTGTTATTGCCAAGGCAATACCGGCAATGTTTAACAAACCATGAAGACACGTATAGCGGGCTTCCTCAAATGTTGGAACGTAAAACATGGAATATGGGATTTGGTGGAACATCACCATGGCGGAGGATTTATTTAACTAGATAAATAAATGTGTGTATCCTAAAGTGCTGGATGACGCACTTCGTCTATCTTTCTGAGACCCAAAGCGTGAGGACGAGGAGGTAAGGGACCAAGAGGGGTACAGAAAATCTTGTAGTGATATTACACTACTTTGAATTCTAAAAAAATCACTATTTAAGCGCGTCTATGATCAACCAGATTTGTGCCAGACTACCCAGCTAATTAATTTCATTTCCCGATTAATAAATCCTCGAACGTGGGTTCAAACTCAAAACAACTTAGAACTTTATCCAGAATCCTGGATGGTCATGTCATAATTAATTCCGGGAATTCGAACTCAGTGTTGGTGATTGCCAATTATCCCTCTGTCACCGTATAAGAGTTGTCTCGTGTGATCTCGTAATCACATTAGTAGTTAGCATGGTAGACTGCTATTCCCGTAATCGTGGGTTCGATTCCCGACCGACACCTTCGAAATTTTTCGGTCGGGCGTGAAATATTCCAAGCCTTCCTTCGGAATTGAAGTAAAGGCGTTGAGCCCGTTCCTGTATCGTGTACCGTCCGCTGGTACCGTCACTCAGCCGCGGCTGATAGAACGGAAAACACGATGAACGACATAATGAACGAAGTGGTGCGTTCAGGCAGTGGGCCTCTGGAGACTTCGACAATGACAGCCAGCGTTAACGGCGGAGGGGAGGAAGAATATATTTGAGCAGTGCTCCAAGTTGGTTGTCATGCAGACTTAAGATGTGTATGTTCGTGCCGCCTTCTCCATAAACATAACGGCGAGACAGATTCATCACACGACGCGTGGCGCATTTGAGTTCGGTCTGGGCCGAGGTGTTGTTCCGTCTCGACTCTCGACCACAAATTGTTTCCGGCGAAAGGGCGGACGTGTAATTAAGGACCTCAGAATGGAAAAGCATTACTCAAATTATGCCTCCAACAACAACAACATCGCCGGACCCTTTCCTAACCTCCCCCTCCCCCCCATCCTCGCTCATAACCTTTTCCCCTGAAGCGCTTCATCTTCAGTAAAGAGATTTGCATGTCCTACTCATATTTTGTCAGCAACATACAGGGTGCCATTTCCACCCTGGACGTAATCACATCTAAGATCTGGAGTCTATGAATCTAAGTCACCGACACTGTTTGAAACAAATACCCACGAAAAATTAAAAATAAAATAGATAAGGTTTAAAAAATGAATAGTTATTATATCGTCTCATTGCTATCCTGCGTAGGATACGTTGACATCGAAATCATGACCTCCAAATTGTACCCAAATATTATTTAATATTGGAAATGATTGATTCATTTATGGTTAAGGCGAATTGCTTAAAAATTTAACTCTGTCTGAAAACATAGGTTACGAAAAATAATGTCAAACGCGCTAATTTATTTTTATTTTCGCTATTTTAATTGATAATGTGGTGCCAATGTGGTGTTGGTTCGTTTTCGAGTTTGTATTTCACATTGTCTATCTGCGCCCAACGTAAAATGGAAATTTCTATTCAGGGTTACAATTTAATAATTCATTTCAGTTTGTAGGGCGCTGTAGAGCGGTTGGCAAGTGTACCGAAATTCATACTCGCCCAACACGCATTTCTTTGTCTCTCGTTTCACGAAAACTGTGCCATTATTGTTGGCGTATAATTTGCGCCGCATAAATCACTCGCTTCATTCATAACGCGGCCAGATAAACGGAGCAGCGCGAAGCAGCTCCAGGAGAGCGGGGACGTTCGCCAACCACGATCGTTCTAATGTCACTCGTTTTTCAAATAAATGAACAGAGGAAATTTAAATTTGATTAATCGTACCTAACGAATCATCACCGTCACGCCATCGCCACATCAAAATCAGCTTTTAACTCAAATCAACAACTTTTGACGTGCACCTGCGACTTTATTCGTCCCTGGTATTGGTGTTAACTTGGAGAAATTACTTTGTCACGAAAGCATACTCATGTTCACAAAACGGAGTTGTCATGTTACGAAATGTTGCAGAGTTCAACAAATCTGGGATTGAAAAGACGTCACAGAGCAGCGATGTGGGCGCGTTTATTTTTATTAATACAATGCAGTCACATTTTAATATCACGATTAAATTACTTCAGAACGCACCATTGCTTCATTGTAATTGACATCCAGGATCAAACCGTGGGGAATATTATACTAAGCCTGGGCCAGGCAAAATTACCAGGTCGCCTCCTGGAGGAGTCTTAGGGCGAACAGGCTGGTGGACCTTCTTAACAAATAGCTCAGAGACACATTTGTCCTTAACTGGTCGTTCGACCACCGCCATAGGCCCCATCAGGGGCTGCTTGTGGGTACATTTGTAATTTTAATAGAATCTTATTTCGATAACACAACAACAATTCAGTTTTAAAAAACAATATTTCATCGATCCTAAAGTAGAAACTTTTGAAATGGCGCATGTGACGACATTTATGGACGACCCATCGGCGACCTCCGCTTGTATTATTATATGAATGGAGGCCGACACAGCAGCCTATCGCGTACGCTGGAGCAACAAGGCTTCGCAACAAACGAACAAACTCGGTCCCTTCATTTTGGAACGGCGCTGAAAGAAAATGGGTCATCCTTTCGCGCGCGTTCTGGTTCAGTCAGTTCAAAAGAGTGACGCACACGGGCTTCAGAGCCGATCCAACAGATCCACCTTCCTCTCCTTCTCACCCCCCTCCCATCCCCCTCCATTATTTCTCCCAGTTTCTCTCTCCTTTCTCGAACACTTTCTTCATCTTCGTGTGACGTGGCGCGATATCTCGCCGCAATGATCTGTCCGGCGATTCTGCACAACGCCCATCGACTTATCTTGGTGACTCCGGGTCCTCTAATCCTCTAGGCCTCTAGTCCTCTAATGTAGGCAACCTCGCAGCACTCGTCTACAATTTATTTAAAGTGCTGTTCGGTATAAGCTGCTTTACCAATTGTTCTAAACATTGTCTGATCAGCTAATACATGCAATCCGTATTGAACAGAACGTTCATTTTGATTCTAGCGGTACTACGGAGTCTATACGATATTGTTACTTCGGCACTTTTACAGGGTATTTATTACTCAATCGAGAATTCAAAAATAATTTTTTTAAGTACAGTGTAAACATTGTTGTTCGTTAAGATTTTCTTTTCATTTTGTTGGATATAAATTGTTGGACGAACAATTGAACTTCTTTTAATTGATAAGTGTCATCGTGTTTAAAATAATTTTTTTAATTATTAAGGTGCACTGTCATGCGTTTTTCAAAAAACTTCCGCATACAAAACAATCCAAACTGCGTCCAAAACAAAATGACATTTTCATAAAGCAAAACACGAAATGACACCTAGTATAAATTAGATTTAACTAACCTTAACGCGCCTTCTTTCGGAGTAGAAGAAATATCACGACCCATACCGGGATACGATATCGGGATGTTTTTTTTTTTTTTTTTGTTTAAGATCCCTTTCCTAGGCAGCCTAGATTAGGCAAAATTTCCATGAAATTCCACAACATTTTCAAATAAACCTCCTTAACAAACATTTTATTTTAAGTAACGCGTATCCCAGCTCGGATTCGAAACCGTGATCGTTATCGTGACATGACGCACCTATTGCATTTGTTCAGCTAATCTGACCAGCTCTTCTAATAGGAGAACTTCACCCTTACAAGAAGAAAATCGTCGGCCAATGTTCATAAAGTACCAACCTGTGGATTGTACACATTCACCGTTTGGAACAATTCTTCCCCTTTCGTATCCTGAACATTCGGGCGCCCACAGCCAGCCCTCCCACGTACAGTACCCGAGACATATACATGCACAGTATATACGATGGATAGATACTGTATTATGTGATGGAAGCTGAAGCCATCCCCCCACACACATATTTCCTCCTCGCCGCTAAAGAAACACAACTCTTACTTAGCGTATACATTATTGTCAAAGCTATCGTATTAAAATAACGCGGATGCTCTCCGCGTCTCCAGTTGTCGCAACATATCGCGTCTGAAACCATATCTACGGTTTCTCTTCCTCAGATCCTAGGCACGGACAAAAATTTATACGATGTGATCAGTCGTTGGTTAGACGGTGGTGAAGAAAACAGCGATGATTTGACTGATATACTACACCCAACGAACGCAATTAGCGACCCTAGCGGCGACATCGTTGACGTAGGAAAATGCATTCCCTGTGGAGAGCGTTCAGATTGTTTCAAAGATAGCCGCATTTTTTTTTTGCTGTATGGTTTCGGTCGAAATCGGATAGAACATCTAGCAATAACAAGATCTGTTAATCCGCTTCGTAATATAGTTAATCTTTTATTTTTAGGAAGTACCAAAACCATGGGAAGTTCTCGAGTCTCATTAGGTTGAACTGGTACATGTGGGTCCCTACAGCAGCAAAGGCAGAAGAATCCTATTCAGAAAAGGAAAGATGCGTATCTGAAGTAAGAAGGGGTGTTTTTTTTCTGTCTTCATAGTCAGGGCGCGTTTCTCAACATGGTACCAGCAGCGCAGAAGATGATGAAAGAAAAATAATATGAGGCTCACGTACCTCCTCCCATCCCCCACTCCCCAACAACAGAGCGGACTTGCTGCGGTTAATGTGCGGAACCACGCCCCAGGGCATGTCAATATTTCTCGTGGCCGTCATCCGTTACGACTACAACCAGCACTCGTCTCGGAGAAATAACCGAAAAAGTTAAGTCGCGTTGCATTAGACTAATCTTTGGAAATCGTCGGTGGAAACATTTACTTTCCGTGAAATGATACTGCATAACAAAACAGCAGAATAATATCTATAAGACATATGAATCGAGTTAGGTCTACTATAGGCAGCGCCTTAAAATAAACACACACGAAAAATATGTAAAAAGTTGACGATGTTCATAAGCATAAGAATTTTTTAAATAAGAATTTTTTAATGGAGTTTCGTCAGCTCGTCGTCGATTTTACACGGCTCTGTCCCGTGTTTGTACACTTAAGAATAATATTTGCGTAGCGGACACAAACTTTACTGAACAATAAAGTTTTTTTGCAAACTGTACTACTTCCGTTTCATCGATCATGAAACAAAGTTTGCAATTTAATTTTCCCTGAATAGAGTTAACTGTTCTTTACACACATTGGTTGATGCCGCGACTGGCAAAAATAATAAACTCGTATCGTATTCTTAATCGCTGGTAAGAATTTTTGTTTATTTCTATTAAGTATTATCTCAGTGTTTGGGGGGGGGTCGGAATTTTCTCCCACAAAATCAATTTGAAACATTGTCGTGCTGCCTACATGTACGAGTATTTTCTAAAGACGATGGAAGAGGCACACGCCGTCAAGCTCTTGTCTGATTTGATACGAAATTGGGTAGGCTCGGAATGACGTGTGCGATCGGGCGAATGGAAATCCTCATCATTTGCGGCCACTGCGCATGCGTATCTATCGAACTCGAGGAGGTAAATATTTAGAGACTGGTGAAAACCGGCTTCAATGTCTTTTCAAAAAAAAAACCCCATATCATTAGCGTTTAATCGATAATGCATCAGGTAGGTCTCGTGGGTTCCGCTGACAGAGCATCGATGGCATCGCTCAACAATATATTCAGGGAGAAGATGGAATAGCGAGATAGATCCAGAAAGAGAGAGAGAGAGAGAGGATGAGGGAAGAACGAGACTACAATGACGCTGTTGACTTTCGCGTGCGTTTGCATTCTATGCAAATGGCGCTTCGTTCGTGAGTGGGCAACGTTTCGGGTAACCGGGCCACGGTACCCTAGATGAGGGGCCGCACGGAGGATACCGTCAAATTAGCGTCTGGAACTAGAGGTGTCGGGTAGCATAGTGATTAGCATTTTGGCTCTTACTAAGCTCTTACTAAGCTCGATCTTCATAGAGGGCAGGCTCAATTCCGGCCGAGACCTCTGGAAGTTTTCGAGTGACAGAAATTCCTACATGACCTTTCTTCGGAACGGAAGTAAAGCAGGGGAACCGTGCCTGTACGAGATCAGTTGCACGTTGAAGATCCCCATCTGAGTATCGATATTAAACCTAAGCTGGGCAAAATTACCAGGTCACCTCTGGGCATGTTGTAGGGTGAAAACGCTGATGAACATCCTTTACAACAAATCGGGGGAAAAAACATTTTTCCATTGTTTGCATAACAATCATAAAAATCCTGTTTGCTTTAAATATTGCAGGCAATTCTGTTTTTCCTAGCAATTAAGTTTCTTTCGCCTCTACACCTAATTTATAATTACTTAACAACGGTGTTTCTCCAAATATATATTCATAGTTTGTAATGTGGTAATTACTCTGTATTAATGTACAGTGTATTAATGTACATAATAAATCTTCTGACACCGAAAGGATATATCAAATGATCCCTTATTAGCTATCATAATGTAATGAGCCCCATGAATGAGCAAAACAAATTGTACCCATTGTGTTTATAAAAACCATCGATTTGTCTAGTATAACAAACAAAAATAAAAGATTCTTAAAAATGTCATTTCTAGTGTCACCTTTAGACAATTCTCAATTCTGGATGAGTCCAGCATCATTTCTCAATTTTTCTAATTAATCAATAACCCCTGGCATTTCTCATATTACTATTATTTAAATTCTGAATTTTTTTAATCACCGATTAGATGGCGGATTTTCCCAGGTTAGAACTTAGGTTTCAGAACCACAGTGGTTAGTAAAGAGGGTGACCCATATCACTTATTCATTCGACTGAGGGATTAAGGCAGAGATATTCCGATTTCCGAGCTTACGCGTTTGTCTTCACCGAGCATGCGCGGTTAAGCCACAACTGAGACACGCACCGAGCGCATGCGCAGTCGTCCTACAAAACTGTGTTTCGTTCTTCGATACGCACCCGAGTACTTGTACATCCGGCGCGGCGGCGGCTGGCGGCCAAACTACCCACAGAGCTAGATAAAATTAGAAGTGAATGAAAGCCGAGAAGAGGAATGGGAGCATCAGGATAAAGGGGTAGAGAGTAGGGGGTGGTTGTGGAAGGTGCGTAAAGGGGTTGAGGGGTAGATAGGAAAGGGGAGGTTGGAGTTTCAAAACCCTGCCTGCACTGCCCATCCTCCCTCAGGTCACACGATCACCTATGGCAACCGAGCGTGCGACGCCGCTCCATAGCAACGATGGGGTTCGGCACTGATCTGGTCGGATCAAATTTTGAAAATTGCCTATACTTTATGTCCACAACCATATCAAATCGAATAAAATACACCAGGTATGACAGTACTCTACTCTGGCCAGCCTCTCTCTCTCTCTATCTATCCAGAGAGAGGTCGAAGATGTTGAGTTCGATTGTACGGAAAGAAATTGGAGACGTGACATCCTACAAAATATTTTTCAACGGTTGTCTTATCTATAACTGTGGATCTTCCTGAGACCCTCCTCCTCCTTCCATCCAGACATTTAAAAAAAGGTACCAGGTTTTGTTTACCTTATATTGTAACCAGGGTATGGTTTCCCGACGAATCTTCAGCACGAAGAAAAATCTTCGGCGCCCTGTAATTGGCTGATTTGGTGACATTTCGCAACTTCGAAAGCGTAACGTCACCAAATCAGCCAATCACAGGCCGCCGAAGATTTCTTTTCGCGCCGAAGATTCATCGGCAAACCATACCCTGGTATTATACTATTTTTACAACTGAGAGCGTGTGATGTAATGTTTGCTAAACATCCACCGCAAGTGGAATATCTAATATAGTTTTAAAAAATTCCCATCACTGTAGTCAACCGCACTACAGGAGTTTCTGTACCCCTCTTTGTGCTTGTTGAATAACAATTCAACGTCTCATCTCAAAATTCTGTTTCAAAATGGTGTCTCTTAAAATTTTCCCCATCAAAATAGTCGTGGATCCTCATTCTAACATTCCCTCCACCCCCACCCCTATCGCTCTGCTCGACGTGTGCATGAGCCAGGCAATTAGTTGTCATCGGAACATCGAACCTTAATGAGCCAGCCATCAACCGACGAAATAATAGGAATGGTGCGAAAACGCCTGCAGCGAGTTTTATCATTCGCAGCACGCGCGGAGGTCAAAGATGGTGGATCGATGACGCTTTTAATCGTCTCTCCCACCCTCAAAAACGGCGCGGGACACCCCCACATGCGAGTAGAACATACACGGGGCGCGTCGTGAATGCAGAGGCGGATCACAGAGAATGCCGGCTTCTGTCATGAACTTCCCGGTGATGATGCCCCGCCCCGGATAAGCCTCTGCTGCTGGCACCTTATCACTAAATGGCGTTGCTCTCTTCCAAAGTGAGGTTGGACATTTGGCATACCACTGGTGCAATTTCAGTCGAATGTCTGTTGCGCCATCGCAAACACCGTTCAAGAGAAATCTCCAATATCAACACTCTAACGATTTGTAGGCTCCAGGTAGGTAGGCACCATGAGGACATTCGCCTTACTAGGTCCACCACGACGATCACATTACTCCATTTTTCCCCATTCTGACTTCCGAATTTGAATTTTGTTTCGTGCTGGTGATTTGTTTGCCGAAATTTTGTAAGAATTATTTGGGTGTCCAGGAAGAATTGAAAAGATCATCAAGTCAGACTTTATGAAATTTCAAAATTCGTACGAAGTTAGAGAACTCTTCATGTTTGGAAGAGGGAAAAAGATTTCGCTTCATTCTGTGAAAGAGTTCCACCTGATGCTCCAGGAGGTAGACACCTGGTGAAGGACATTCTCCTTATTGGTCCACCTCGACGATCGAGTGACTCCCGTTTTCTATTCCACTTTTCGGTTGGCCTCATCGCATCTCGCAGACATGGACAATGCATATTAAGCGATAAAAGGAGGAACGCGCGCACCACTCGCGTCGACAATGCAGCCGCACATCTAGCACCAACAGATTAATGAGAGTCATTAATTAGTGGCTCATCCGAGCGTCCAAAGACAAAGACGGGAGGAAGAGAGAGAGACGCAGAGCGTGAGAATGAGAGAGAGAACGAAGAAGAGGAGATCGCCGTCTCCGTCTCCTTGGCGGAAACTTCATTAAAAGACGTCGAGCGAACCGGAAATGATCACTTGGTAAATTGACGGCAACATGGGCGACGTATTTGGGGCGTCTCGTATACAGTATATGCATAGACAAGGAGATACAGTATTATCCCTCGCAGCCATCAAACGCGCTCGACGTGGTCGTTGGCTAACCATTAGTCGATTGATAGACCGCAGATCTTTACTGCCGGCTGGGAACTAGGTGTTAAACAAATATATATTTCCTGAGACCCTGGTCCAAATCCCTTACTCGATAACTGAATCATATTTTGCATCTTCAAAACTAAAAAAAAAATACCATAAAAGACATTTTAGAATTTTTCAAAAATGAAACTGCATTGGAAAATGTTTTAAACTTTCCGTATTACGAGTAGGTGCTAAAACAACTGGCCTTATTATTTTAAAAAGTCATCAGTATGAACGTCATTGAGGATAATTTCTTTCGAAATTTTCGTTTTGCTTGTGTTTTAGTATTTCTCGCATTTTGCCGTGATCTGAAAGATAATTCAAAAGCTCCCCCTGATGCTTTCCCGCATAGCACATTCTATGCTATCCCTTTTTAGGTCAATGGAAAAGCAACCCCTGATGCTTGCCCGCATAGCTTATTCTTTGCGTCATTCGCCAACATTAATTTGTCCAAATTTGCGGGTTTTTCACATTCGTGAGACTTCTTCCCATTATTTGAAATTACAAATGGTGTTAAATTAGATATTGTTTTATCTGCAAAACTGTATAGAATTGTCTTCGCTCGCTGGGCTTTAAATTTTTTTGACAGGAAAATGATTCTGACTTTCTCCGAGCTGCGTAAAACATTTATACGAGCACAACTGATTGAACGGAACATCATTCATTTAAGAGCACAGAGACGACACAATAGAACTTCCTTAATCCGCCTGCTCATAATTACGGTATCCAAGTGCTCGTATGGGAGCCACACTGAGTCTCAAAGAAAGACAGGATGCGTTTCCCTACGAAGTAAAAGAGTAATTGATGCCATTCGGACGACCTTTAATGACGTCATCAAACCGGAAGAACAGGGAACTGATTTTGTTGACTGGCAGACCTAGACACTTGAGACCATACGTGTATCTATTGTAATTGTATCCAATATATAAGGTAGCATTTCTGCTGTCTCTCAAAACTCGCCAAAAATATCCATTGATGAGGACGCGATGTTTAAGATTTACTAAATATCAAATTGATGTAGTTACGCCTCGTTTCTCAAGCGACAATAAATGTAACATCATTCTCCTTAACAGATTAGTGAGTACATCGCACGCAAATCTCGGCTCGGATTTTAGGAGGAGTTGAAAAGAAGACTGTGAGAGAGAAATAGTGATTGAAAGAGTTTGAATTGCAATAATAGGGAGATGACACAATTGGCATTCGATAACAAATAAGAGTTCCTGCTTAGTTTGTTTCCATGGTAACGGCACTCGCGCCGTCATTGAATACAGCGATTCAAAGTTGTACTATGAAGCTCAGAATCTGCTATGGCAGATGTTGCGCTCAGTCGCTAGTTGCGCATGGGTTTTCAAAATAGCGATCCCCATCGGCGCTGGCACAAAAATAACACCGATTGCCACCAGAGTGCGCTGAAGTATTTAATGTGACCAATTCCGAATTTGTCAATGATAACAGTGGTGCGAAATTGTGATATTCTGCGGGTAGAAAAAGAATCATTTATCTAATAAACTCTCGTAATAAATTAGAAAAATACAGGAAATGTATTAACTGACTCGAACGAGGAGCATCGGAATTTCCGCACCTGTACATGCATTTTGTAATGTTTAACGGCGCAGTTAAACGATATTTAAAGATCCGAGAAAGGTCACCCATGATTACTGCACGAGTCTTAGGAGGATACAAGCAACACCGGTGAAGAGTCCGAGAGACATATCTGACGTCGAAATCCATCTGAGCACTACATTTTTGAAAGATGAGAGACTGTCACGTACGGAGGACACTTCCACGCACGTACTGACAAAACAAAAGCTTGTTACGGCGACAAACATTCTCAACGTATGGGGTCTGGAGTAAGAATTTTATAGTCGTTAATATTGAGGTCTTCGAGCAAGCGGTATGGCTGTACGACAGTAGGATTCATTTGTGGTTTCTAAGATGTGCAAGTACTGATGACGCCATCTGTAACGGTAATGACCAACAACGGGGTTGCTTGTGAGATTGTTTGTACGGTGTCAATAAAATAAACTACACTGCACGCCACACTGTTTATTTGTCAGCATGAGCTATGGCTTCTAGATCCTTCAGTTCGCTGATTCCTAACACATAGGCCGACCTCTACTCCCCTGGGAACGTTTTCGGCTACACTCTGATCACGCCGACTAGGTGTAAAAAGGCATCGGTAGACAATCGTAATTAACGTCATTGCGATAACTCCTGAGACCAATTGTATCTTGTATCCAGTCATTAGAAATTTCTCTCCATGAGTTCATTATTTTAGTTCTCGAAAAATGACATGCAGCGTTAAGAAAAATTATCTCTGAATCTTTTTTGTGTTTGTCCGATGCTCGTTTTTCTCATACTCGTATTTAAGTTTTCAGCAAGGTTGTAAATGCATTTGTGCTGTTGGACAACCCCAAATGCGAGAGAACTTAGTAGATAACTTAATCGACTAGAGGAATGATACCATAACCCGTGTGTTTTTTATATACTGGTAATTCAGGATCATTCACCTCACTTTATTGTCCCAGAGTATATACCAAATGACTTTTATATCTGGTTGTTGTTTAGATAAATGCAGCATTTGCCAACATTGAGTTGCAGCTGTTATTTCTTACACCAATCAGTTTATTTCCAATCTGTATAAATTTTTAATGTCATCCAGAGATGTTAGGACTTGTCGATCCGAGATTTCGGGTCTAAGGTGGATTCAGACAGCCAAGCCACCTAGTGTAAAAGGAACATGTTTGTCAATACACTGAATGTAGCGAGAGCAGACTGATCTGCGGCTCAAAGACAATACCTTATTTGTGAAGCAACTCTTTTTAATTCTCCCGTTTTGTAACGGTACTTTTTTAATTCTCCCGTTTGTTAACGTTCGCGAGACCGTGGCCATTGTTTGCCACCAAATAGATTCGCTCTTGTGTTTTCCTTTTCTTCCCAGACAGTGTTCCAAATCTCGGGCCGCCGACTAACTCTCGTCAATTTTGCGCAAACAAATTATCTCGGTGATCCGAACTATACAGTCGCGACGCCAATTTCAACCCAATTCATCTCAGTCGCCGTCAAACAACATCGACGGGTTTGCTCGATCTAATTGCCCCTCATTGTTTGAACCGAAAAAGGGCCTTTCTATTCGACTGCTTCACGGTCCTCCCCCTTTTACCCGTGTCTGTCATTGACAAAGTCTAAATGTGGTGAAGGTGACTTCAGTAAATAATTCTATAGTTGACGACACCCTATCCCGATAACAATAAGTTTTAGTCGGATTCCCGTCGCACTACTTGCGTGATAAATAGTGTGAGGCATCTCGTTATGACCAAGACAACACTCAAGGAAGACACACAAACGCTGTCAATGCTGCAACGAATGGACTTTATTCGGTCGGTGCATGGCCTCACCACGAACTCCGTGACCAGCCGCCTTACGTCACAATGTGGTAAATCCGTCTCCAACCTGAATCATAGAAAATAAGATAAATAAATACAACGTTAGGCAACCCAGCGATTTTGCCGATTTGAATAAAGTCACTCCAGTGTCATATTGGATGTCACAGTGGATGGAGCAGTTAAAAATAAATATTCTATAGCTAACTAACAATTATGTTTAATTTTAAAACCTCAATAAATAATCTTCCAGTAAGGTGCTTGTGGAATTAGTATCGAAAAGCAGGCTCTTTCCCATTCAGCGATGTCAAATGCAACCTAGCCTTTGACCTAGCCCAACTCAGATCAAGGTCAGTCAAAAATTTCCAAAACTCTCATTTTCATTCTTGACCCGACCCGATTAGACGACTAAGTCCAGCGCAGACATGGAACAGCGTCGAGCCAGCATAATACTCGAATATGCAAATTTCCGTTGCAGCCGTGTCAAAGAACGGAGGCGGAATGAAAGTTAAACCCTTTCGACATTCGCTTGCCTTTGTTTCCTTTTTCTTCCCCCGGTAAGCCGATCACTGGAGACGCATTCTACATGTATTGCGTCGTAGTGTGGTGCCTCACCTTGCCCCGTCTTGGGAAAATTCTTTGATCGTTGGGCTCACTGTGGGTTTTCAGCACACACCAAGACTTTAAATCACTATTCCAGTCAAGGTGACATTAAAGTCCAACTCTTTGAAAATAGATTTAAAATTAAATGCATGTAATCTCGAGTCACATCATGTCAAGACTGGTTTCTTTCGATCTCCAGACCAGATCCATCAATTTCCAGCAACTTAAAAACAGGAGCTTCAGGAACTATTTCAATACTTCACTACTTCAGGAACACGCTTGAAAACGAAAGAATGAGTTCCTTATGTGCTTGTTGTAGAGCGATTACACTGTGAACATTGAGATTGAGGCACATTGTCCTTTGAGATCGTGTCCATCAAAAGCGATACAGATCACGTGCTCGAATTTTATTAGACGTTGAACGCACCCTCTCAATCACAATTTAGTAATTTCTTCTCGAAGCAAGGTGTGCGTTCAACTTTTAATAAGATTCGACCATGTGATCTGTATCGCTTGAGATGGACACGATCTCAAAGGACAATGTACCCCAATCTCAAGCACAATTGAGATTTCTCAATTAACCGCCTGAAGAATGTTCACCGTGTAACTAGGCAATTATAACCGACAACACTAACACTCGGAGCACTATTCGAAAAGTTGGATTTGACAAGAAAAAAGTTTGCTTTTAGCTGTTCGATTTTCCTGCAATTCTCTGTATCCGCACAACATTCGAAGCATTAGTTTATTGAAAATATTAGAGAGTGGCGACGCCATCTTATTAAGAGTAAAAATGATAAAGGAAGATCTCTTCTAATTCCGTTCGTCGCCAATTTTAGATGAGTCCAGCATCTTCCTTTATCATTTTCACTCTTAAATTATTTTATTGAGTTGAAATCTTTGATATTAAGAATCGTGCTCTTAATTGTTACTCGCGTTACAAATGTCATTCGAGTACTCCTCAGATTTCGCCGAGAGAAACTGTAGAAGCATGGCAAAATGCAGGACGCGCCCTCCACAACCTCGACCGTGGCCGCGTTTCCTGTATATCCACTGCACAACATCGCCATTCTCTCCTAACAGAAAGCAGATGTGTTGACACGATCAATCCGTGCACAAAGGAATGTCAAGATTTACAGTTTCTGCGCCCGGCGTCATTTCAGGGTACTTGCGCGCAGAACTATCTCTTCGTCCCCCTCACCCCCTCCCTCGATGATTTTCGTCAATCATCGCCTAATTATCGTACAATACAGACTCAACCTAAATATTATGGACTCTCTCGATTTTCATAAATGACTGAGACACTCCATCAATTTTCATTTGCAGAGGCCGAACACGTCAGAGGCGTGTTCGGCTATTAAGAGATGTGTCATCCTCCTCAGACCGGATACCATATTTCTGCGTCCATTGTCCAATAATTTCCATCAAGTGGAACTGAAGTTGTTCCTTTGAAATCTATAAGCTGTACGATTTCTCAATATTCTGCTATGTCCGCTTTGTGAGTAACCAAACTGGGAAATTATTGGACGCGTTGATGGATTTGAATTTCGGTACCATCTGATCTTACGGGGTGGTGAGATTACGAGCGGATAATGGATCCTGCGCTGTTATTGAGTACCGAGTGTCGAAAATAGTCGACGATGTTGGTCCGAATGAGTTATTGGACAGGCGAAAGAGCAATGCCTCTGCGGACCAGTGCGGTAACACACCCCCTTTTAACCCTCCCCTCACCTCTTCCCAGATGACTTTCAACGTTCACACGCCAACCGTGACATTCTATCTAGCGGTTCCAAAACTGTCGTGATCTCACGGATTGTTAAATTATAAAAGTGCAGTCATTTTCCCACGAGTTGATACGCGTTTACAGCACCATTAGACGTCCCACACAGCTGATAAAGTGGCCACCAGTGATATTAATACTGTATCTTCTGGTCCAGTTGTATTGACCACGTTTCAAGCGACGGTTAGAAGGTCCAATTCATTTAAGAAAAAATTAAAAAAATATACTTGACATAAATTATATTGCGATTAGGGATCAAATACATGTAGTTCACGTAAATGTTGTTGGAGGTTTTTTTATATAAATAATGTGTATATTAAACTTTGTTTAGGACGTGATTTCATTAAACTACAAATGTTACTAAAGAATCATTAAACTACAAATGTTACTAAAGAATCATTAAACTACAAATGTTACTAATGAATCATTAAACTACAAATGTTACTAATGAATCATTAAACTACAAATATTACTAATGAATCAAAGAATGTAGATTCGGGTCCTCCTCCTCCTCCTCCACCAATGTTATGGAATTGCGCACAACAGGTTGGAAAGCATCTCGCCCTAATCGACTTATTGCAGAACACAGTAACCGTGTCAGCGTAATTGAAGCAGTGCAGATGTGTGTCAGCGCAGGGAAAGGAGCGGGCTAATTGAAGGCTGGCCCACGGCTGCCACTCTCCTAAGCCAGCTCTAACCTAATTTTAATCCCCCAGGGAAACGCTTTCTTCTTTGCCATCTTCCTCAGTCTCCTCCAGCAATCTTCATCCTCCCCTCCCACCACCATCAACACCACCACCACCTTCAAATCTTCACAACACTACCAACTCCAGTGGCATCCGGATTTATATAGTCGCTAAAATATCCTCCAGAGACCCAATTGCGGCTGCTGCATTGTTTATATTTTAATTGATTTTCGCTGAAACCGCGGTATTCTAGACCAGAACCTGCGGACACAATCTGGCACATCCATGGGCAGGTTGGACATAAATATTTTAATAATTTTCACCCAGACTGAGATTCGTAATCATGATTCCTTGGTTACGACCCCAGTGCCGCAGAGCATATGTTGTCGATCGCAAGATGATTCCGAATCTTGGTTTGACATAAATACAAGCATGCAAAAGATTAGCGTATTGAGGGTACACAATGAATGCTTCCTTTGATAATTACTGTAAAATAAATGTGAAGCAGGAAGTCACACAACAATTAGCGATAAAAAAACAAGAAATGTTTAGCAGCGAGATCTGATAGGTGCATGAATGTTAATTAATTTTTGAGAGAAACTTCAATTCATTGACAATTAAACCAGGCGTAAATGCAATGAGTAAAAATAATCACTTAATATTATAAATAAGAAATGCTGTGCTTCAGAATGTTGTGATTCGCAATAACGTTGTCGAAAGAACATCACGTCGCATTTGAAAGAAAAATTCTAAAAAAGACAACCAAAAAGATAACTTGTAGTGGAAAGTTTGTGGTCATGAAGAAATTCCATGTGTCCCGCTTCTGCTAGTTTCTGTATAGTTTCTCGCAATCATCAACTCTGAAAACAATTTAATTTGTTTGACGCAGCAGAATGTAGCAGCAGCGACGACCTCACATTTCAGATGATTTCAAAAGATGTCTCAAATGCTGTCTATGCCCAAACGTCTGTCAAAACTCCCATTGAGCGAACGAACCCTTGTGATTTTTGCCAAACATGTTTGTCTCTTTCAGTTTACTGACGTCACGCGCAATGCCATCCGATCCACGGATGAATGGCAGCCCTCTCCCCTTGCCAACGGTTGGCCACAGGTATTAAGAGATCACCGTTGCCTGGCAAAATTTAATTTCACCGTCTAAGGGCCGTCGAGTGAAAAATTTTGTTTTTCTAAATATAATGTGGCGCTTTCTGGCTGATTTAAGACC
>JAQGBY010001723.1:0-27330 GCA_034698785.1 Mycogona germanica | reverse complement strand
AGGTTTTTCTTTTCATGCCGAAGTTAAGGGTGCGCTTTCGCAAACTTGTATTGGCTGAAAATAGAAAACAAAATATTTTTTATGTATGTAATCCGCTTGACAATCAACTATTTTGAACAAATCTTAATTTTACAATAGCTTTTCTAACGGACAACCGAACCAGAACCGGTTGGACGCGATATCGACAAAGATGTTGAGGGATAGAGCAATATACGGACGTATATTAATTATCTCATCGACACACTCTTTCCTCCCGAAAACTATAATATGCTGCGAAACCACCGCGATGCAACCGCAGCGTTTCCGTAATGAATTTACATCTACTCTACCTGTGTATGGGAAAAAATACAAGTTACACTGTATATGGCAAGCAAAGTATGCGCATAACTTCTTTTCTTGAGTATGTGCGATGTTTCATTGGGTTCAGACACTGGTACACGAACAATTTATTAGAAAAAGCTAAACTTGCAATATCGGAAATAAATTCACTCCGCCAGATGGCACCACCAAAATTTACTGCCTCAACAGCGAGACCAGACAGCAACCACAATTTCCTATAATTTGCGATGGCGCATAGATCCATCCTCAGAATGCACCACGATCTATTTGCCACCTTGCATTATTTTTAACATACGCTTACATTGTATTTGATGTTAATATTTATTGTGGCTGATAAAATATATTAAAAAAGAAAAATATTGAAAGGTGCGCAACAATATCAGAACTCAATTATTGAATCAATCAATGCCTTTTTATTAACAAATATTGAGCACACCATGTGAAATTTTTATTATTTGTGAATGTATAGGATCTGCGCCAGAACCGGAAACAGCGAATTCTCTAAATATTTTTATTCACCTGTGATTCTTTGTCGAAAGATAGATGGACAATAGAGCTGTCGACTGGAACCACGGTTCTCGTGTCTCAGAATTAAACAACTTCCACCATAAATAGTGCGTGGGCGATGGGCGCGTTTTGAAATTGTGTCGCGATGGGTAAAGTGGACAAAGTGGTGACAATGCGGATTAAAAAGGAAAGAGCGCGCAGATGAGGCAGAATATGACGTACGCTTGTGTAGGGGGGGGGGGGGGTGTGGAATCTTGGCGAGAAGCACAGATGGTGCGGGAAAGCCGAAATCGCGTGTAATTGTTTTCGCTAAACCGCCACCGACATACGCCCCGCGCCAGCCCGTCCGTCCATCCTCCCTCGTCCATCCCCGCGTCTTTTGTGCTGCGTGGTTGCACCCGTCAACTCAAACACACACACATACATACACTAACCAATGGAGACGCGTGCCAACAACGGGTGATAATTTTGTCATCGGTTCTAACGCCGTAGCATGCTAATAGTGTATTTAGACATATTAAAGTGGTAGGGTGGGCATCTGTGTGCCCGACATATAATTCCGGAACACCGTCTCACGTCTTTCGAAACAGGACACATTTGTCGAATCAAGTGAAGTAAAATGAAATGAATTGTGATTTTCATCACAAAAAATACTGTCGACATACACCCTCCCTACAAGAAATATTAATTATTTTAAAAGAAAAGTCAGAGTTCTGTTAAGGAACATGCTGCATGCGCATGATAAAATTGTCTTTTCGATTGATGGCATGTCGCATGGAGAGACAGTCGCAAGCCAGGATGATCCTCCAGTGTCACGACCGCTTGCCTAACATTAGATAAAAAATGAATTGACATTTTATTAAGTTTCATAGCGAACGATACTTACACCGCTAGGAATACAGCCCTTTCAGGTTATTAAAAATTCACTACAGGATTTTATATACCCCTCTTGGTACTTAGGCACCATGTGAGGGGCACATTTTCACCAGTACCCTGGGATCGAATAATCGAGGACCCGCGCCGGGAATCGAACTCCGGGATCGCGAGCCAGTCAGTCGCAATACCAATTGGGTTACGACGAGTCGCTCGACACATGTTTCATATTGACACCTAAGCGAATCCCCCAGAAAACATCTTCAGGCTGCTATTTACTTGTTTGTACAAATCGAAACACTTCAGTGGAATTACCTTGACCAAACCACATGTACTTTATCTTCCAACGTCGTTCGTTTACGGAATATACCCTAAGAGAAAATGATCCAAGCGAAAACGAGCACAAACGGTAGCAGTATATTCAGAAATTGATACCACCGCATCTACGAATCTAAAGCAACTAATCACTTGAAGCAGGCAGTTCCTATTACAGCATCACGAGATGGAGAAAATGTCATTTGGTGGACAGCCGGCACGACGGCACGAGCGAGAGCTGCTACTTATATTTTACTGTTAATAAAAACAGAGACATCTTCTTCCACGTAGACTCACTATACTGTATATATATATATATATATATATAGTGACTACAAGAAATAAACGGCCCCTATTGATTTCATCTTTGTGAGATCGACATGATCTCCAACATCCCGTCGTGCGCGTCTATATATTTGCAACGGAGGGTGACAATATAGACAATTGGGTTTTCAAGCACCCGCTAAAAATATTACTGAAAGTAACATAGGTGTGGAGGGGACCACAGCCGCAATCAATGCCGACATAACCATAAGTTCTAACGATCTCAATCACGTATAGGTGTCTGGTTTTTATCATGGCGTAACTTGGAAAAGGCCCGTTCTTCGATCTGATGAATATGATCCATGAAAATGGAATAAAAAAGAGATCAGCCTCTTCGGTCGATTTATCATTGATATTTTCTTCTCGCTATGTTGTTTACTGAATTTTTCATTATTTTTGATTCTATACTTTAAAGTAATTATAATTTCTGTGTATCACAAATCCATCGTGTATCCATCGAAACGTGGATACAGCTATCTCAATTATCCCCAAATTTCATAACAATCAATCGGGTTATTCTCGGCCGACTTTTTCTAAAAAAAAGAGACCCATTCTAATTGCCTTACCCAGTATATACGCGTAGAAACTACAACTTCTCATTGGAGCAAGTAGCATTGGAGCATTTAGCTTTTTCATATAATTTAAAAAAATGAAATTTGAGTCTTGGAATTTGAAAGGGCCATTTTAGTTATCTCGCGGTGCACATACATGGCAAATGTACTTGTGCATGTAAATGGAGACTAGAAAGATGGCAACAGTTTGGGACTCAATGCGCATACCTATAAACCATGCAACATGACAATCATGTAGAAGACAGAAACCACCAAACAACGCAGAAATCGCATTACGGTTTTATCTCGCAGACACTTACCCCGAATAGAGAATATAGGTGTAGTTGAACTCGCTACAATATTGCCTCGTATTTGTGTTCGACTGCCTTTCAAAGTTAGGAGTATACACCCTTGGATCTCTCTCTTTTTCTAGAAGTTATAGACAGTCTCGGACTATCGGATGAGGCCATTATCAACATCCAACATCGACTGCTGCTGCATATCGGCTACATGTATAGGAAGAAAAGTCGTTTTGTGCAAGACTTTCGGACAATAAAAAGCAGCACCAAGGAAGCCCTCGGTTGAAAGGATAAACTACTCGACAATGGCCTACCATGCTGCCGCACGCTGTATACGTTTTCCAGTAAAGCAACGTCAAGATGTCTTTCATTTAATGTACAGTCGTTCGGTCCAAAGCTATGGCAGTATTGACTGTTTGCATTAAAGTATGTGGTGCCATCTGGTGGCTTTCGAGTTAAACTATCGGCGTTTGGTGACCAGCAATAATCATCATTGCGGTAACAATTTGAATCGATTGAACGATAAAATCTCCAACCATAGATATCTTGATATCACTATCAGCAACGTCATCTAGCGATAACGCCAATCGCGAATAGGTCGTTCACTACATAAAAGAGCTACCATCATTTGCAGAGGGTTCTCATCAAAGATAAGCATAGTCTTTCGTTGATATTCCGTGACCAAATAGGATATAAAATCTCAACATCAGGACCGAACTGAATGAAACCCACTCTATGCTGCACATGTACAGTACAACTAAAGATAAAAGTGAGATTATATTTATCCCAAACGCAGCCGATAAATAAGCATTCATTCGTAAAATTAAGGAAAGTGAAGAACTCTACCGAAGTTAGAAAGATTGCTAAAATCCCGAAAGAACCAATCAACTGTAAAAATATTTCGAATAAAATATCTTATTAACCATAAGTCTTGAGCCATATTTATCGTGTATCTTATTTATGGAGCAAATACCCTGTTTAACACTCAGATAAAAGACAAATATTTGACATAACTTGAAATTCGGCGTCTTTAACATGAAGTTTACTGTCTCAGGAGTCAACATTTTTATCTTGTTCTGTTTTCGATCTCGAGAACGAGCGTTTTACGTTTCCTACAATCTCAATTTGGATTGTTGATTTGGATTGTTGATTTGGAGGCGTTTCTGAGGCTGGGAAGAGACCCCCGCGAACGTCCGCAGTCGGAAAGCCTGCATTATGGCGATTAAGTGTCACGTGATCCGGATAGTCGATATATAGTGGCCGATGCGGTCATTTCGCCAGCGGTCAACTGCGCAACCTCAGCTCGGGACATTCGCTATTTATTGGAATGACCACACATTAAATGTGGTCGCTCGCTATTGGCTATGAACTCGGCCCCGGAATAGCATAAACGCGAGCCATCTAGCTTGGCGGATGAAGCTCAGGAGGAGAGGGGAATGTGATTGAGGGGAATGGAGAATGGCGAAATCAGCTCGGAAATGTAACGATACACACTAACCCAATAACGGATTTTATATTCGGTCTCTGGCAATTCGCAAAGCAATTGTCGACCCCAATTTTGAGATGTGATTGGTTAACGTAGTAAAATGTAGAAGGTAAAGCAAATGGCCAATCAACCCAAAAAGCCACCACAAATCTTTTAAAATGAAGAAATAGTCGCGTATCCTGGCCAGTATCACAATATAATTGAGCTAAAACAAAGAGTATTTTCAATTTATATAAATCAAGAGTATGTTCGCGGTTCACTTCACTAGCTGTACAATGCATAAATTCACAAAACAATTTCACAATTTACCAAACATTATAAAAACTGTAATGAGTCAATCCTGTGATTTGCAGATATGCATTCACAAAAAAAGCACCGCCATGTGTGTGTAGTCCATAAAAGTGGACTCCCCCCACCCTCCAACCTCGCACGGACGCGCCACACACACACACACGCGAGTGATATGCCGACCGAACTCATGCACCTGACTCCAATAAAACTCAAGTTTCTTGTTTTGCTCGTGAGTAGACGAGGTTTAGCGACTGCGGGTCGCCTTGTTGCATCCCAGTGCCCCCGGCACCGGCGTACCAGAGAGCATATATACGAGAATATACCTCCCTAGACCCGGAGTACCCTTTACGAGTACTTGTACTGTATCCGAGCATCTTTTGGACGTTTCGTTTTTAAGAGCGAAATCACAATTTGCCACTAGAAGGAGATATAAAAAAGTAACTGTCAATAATTGTTTGATCATTGATTTTCCAAACCTGAAACAAACCAATTTATTCAATGGAATACCAAATTGTCATCTCCATAGGAAACGACGTCGGCGAATACGCTTTGGTCGCATCACATGATGCAGTTTCGGCAGCTTGGGCGTGTCCCCCGATTGCCGGACTTTAAAAACCATCAACTTTGAGTTCAAATTTTGTAAAACGTTAAACTCTTTTATTGATGCATTGTTGTTCACATATTTAAGAAATTAGTTTTATTCAATTCCAAGAAATGTATTCTCAAGAGGATATAGAGTGACCTGATGCCATCACCACCCGCGTTGGCGCTTTTTGCAAGAGAGCGTGAGGAGAGGACAGAGAGGGGAGGGGTGTAAGGTACAGGAGCTTCGCAGGTGCTGTTTGGGCGAGTTGATATTTGTTGCTGTTGCCGAAAAAAGTCAGGATATTAAAATTTTGGATGATTTGGATTGTAAATTTACTATTATCCCAAAACAGCCGGACGACAAAGAAGCGAGAGGAACAATTGTGTGAACATTTGGTGTACAGGTACACTTCAATTCAGTACTCTAAATTCCGTCACTAGTGTGACCATTTTTAGCAGATGGGAACACTTTTATCATGTGGATGAGCGTAACAATGATTATTGTAGATAATCGTTTGGATGACGACTTACGCAAGATCAGACTTTCCAAGTGATCTCATTGCAATTTATTCTTAAATTAAATCTGGTTGAAGTGTTTTGCTATTTGATACGGGGTTTCTTGTGTTTAGCGGGTTGGTATAAAATCTTCTGCAGCAGGCAAAAAAGTCGAGCAAAAAAGTCAAAAGATTTGCATCACTCGCCCTCTCGCCTGTATCCAGATCTCTATCTGCCCCGGGGCGCAACTAGCGGTGACGGTGACATCAAAAGAAGAGATAAACCAATTTGTGGGATACACGCCAATACGACATAAAAAGAGCGAGGTACAAATTGAGGGGTAAATAGCTGGTGATTGATAGAGGTGGAGGAGTGGGAGGGGGTAATGGAGATGTGTGCAGCTCCTCGAGAAATAACCATACGTTGAACGTCCACAGAAACGTTAGTATCACCTAAGTTCGGATGCCATCATTACAAATAGGTTAATTGTCAATGATCGTGTTCGGGCTATTAGAAAATTTCTATTCCATTTATACCCATTAACTATATTTATATAGTTAGTTAAAGGACAATCTAAATAAGTTTCAGGTTTGACTTTTTCCATAGATACGTTCGAACATGTATTTAAAACACATTGTGTGCTTTTAAGTCAAATTTGTGATTCGTTTATACAATTCAGACTCTCAGAATTATTTACTATTCCAACCACGATTCAAAAAGCCTACAAATTCACAATTGTGAAATTCGATAACGGCAAGCTCAACCGCTGTCGATGGAAAAGTACTGATCAAAATGCTACAAGAAACAGATAAAAAATAAGGTGTCTGCTCCCTCGAGACTGAGTCACCTTGCATTTGGCCTTATTTCAGAAGCATGTGTGCTTACTTAAACCAAACTATCAAATTTACGATGTGCTGTACAATAATAGCTACACTGTATATACTACTGGTCATGACGTGAAGGATCCACCACTCACAAAAATATAGGCCATCTTTCATTTCCGAGATGCATTAAAATCTCGGATAACTTATTTCCATTTTTATTTCAAAAACATTGTCAAGGAAGTTGTCAATAAGATTTGGGATGTAAGTCCCTCCCAGGCCATCTCTGAAATATTTCGTATTTACCCCCTATAGTACTGTGTGTCCATCAGTATTTGGAACTCAATAGGTTTGCGTTAAGTGACGACAAAAGTCGAAAACACTATTTGTCAGTTCACTCAGTTGGTCGCGAGCAATGGCACTTGAACTTGCAACAAATTCGACGCTCCTGCTAAAATTCAATCCAGAATACTATGGAAATTGTATATCCAATTATTCTGGCGGCCAAGCATAACATCACGGAAGTTCTACCACTACAGCGTCATGAGAAACGCGGAGTCGCGCTTTAGCAATTTTGTCGGACTCGTGTTTCGGGATGATGGGATCTGCTTCCGTTAGCCATGTAACCAAACTATTATATTTCGGGGGTTTCAGGTGACCCTTCCTAACAAATAGCTTCTAACAAATACCATTCTTAAATTTTCCATTCATTAAATAAAATAAAATAATAATAATAATTATAACAACATAAAATAATCTCTGCATTTCTTTTCTTCTCCGTATTTCTATCACATCGACCAAATCACTAATCATTAATGAAATAATAATAAAATATCGCAATTAACTGCATATTCAGCACGACAAAGTCAAAATAGTTTCCATAATAAGAGAAGCATTGCAAAAATATGAGAAGATCGTTCCGATTCATCTTCAGATTACGGATGACTCTTGTCCATTTTCATAGTTCGTATCGAGATTGCAACCACTCGGCGCGCCCGTATTATGAACGGCTGTCCATTGAGGCACTCACTCCAGCAGGTGACGCAGCACGTTCGCCACCAATGCAGCGGCCAGCCACCGTTCCCACCCACTCGTCCACCAACGAGTTTAGAGTTTCAATAAAAAATCGCAACCAGCGCGCGCGTTGAGACCGGAGATGTGCGGTTGACACGCTTTGGCGCAAAGCGGGGGGGGGGGGACGCGCGCTCCTATAAAAATTTCGACCACCGTACACGCTCACTGAACGCGGGCATTACAGGCAAGGTTGGATTTCCACTGCATCTTGACACTAACAACACCTGGCAGCATCTGCAGGAGGCGAATTCAATATGCGTATAAATTGCATTATACACTGTATACAGCTTTTATAGAAATTATTTCGGCAATCCAGGGCGGTTTCGACAATGAAACATTTTTAATTTTATGACATCTTTCACTGAAATCGAGCATCGCTTTTTTACAAGGTATATTCTGGAAGCATCGACTATTATAAGATTCAGATTTCATGTCCAAACTACGCTGTTCGAAATATAACGAATATTAATAGTAGGTCTTTTAAAATGCCATAAATTCTTCCAAGAATTCTTTTATTTTTTTTTAATTTCCCAATCAACTGTAGTCAACCGCACTACAGGCGTCACGTCCCCTCATGGTGCTTAGGCACTGTGCGAGGGGGAACGACCAGTACCTCGGGATCGAAATTTTCGAGAGCCCGCGCCGGGAATCGAACCCGGGACCGCCGAGCCACAGTTAGTCGCTTAACCAACTGCGCCACGACGAGTCGTATAAATTTGAAAACGTTGCTTTAGGATGATCGTTTTGGAAAGATGAAAGTACATATTTCACATTGTCTTTAGAATTGTAAAGAAAATTCACATTCCAGGCGATTAGTTGCAAAGTCAGTCATAATTTTAATGGAATTTAAAATATATAGATTGGATTAATTGGAGCTAAATAATTGACTAGTTTTCTTTTAATAATGTATTATGTTAGTTGAAATTTTTCTGATTCATGAAAGTGAGTTTTTTCTGACTTACTTTCATGAATCAAAAAAATGTGTCACAATATGTCAATCTCTTACTACTAGAAGTCAGAAACTACAAGTTGACAGAAACCAACTCTGAGCAGTCTCAACGCGAGAAGTCATCGCCCGTCTCTCCAAATAAGACGACTGATCATTCTTTCTAGTACAAGTTGTACTCTGGACCCCTCTCTCTATCGACTGTGTTAGACTATACTATTCACTAGACTATCCATGTTATCGTTTATCAGCCATCGAAGTGAATCCTGTCACAAAAAATGCCAATTTCGCGGCATATCCGCCTACAAAAATGAAAGCCCGGTTGTTTACGAAACGATAAGACGTGTGGGAAAAAATAAACGTCCAAGCCACACCACACCATGAAGGTGGATTTCCTGTTTACAAATGTGTACCTATAAAAATAAAAGGTGTCTCGTTCCTGATACGGATGAACTGTTACAAAAACGGAAAATCCCACTTGATCTCGTATACTGACATTCGGGCAAGAATGACACCGTATGACCGCTGCGCTTCATCATTAGGAGGCGAATATTTCGTGTCTTAAAATAAACGGCTTGATTCGCAACATCCTCAATGTCTGGTATTAAGCGTAGTAAGCGAAATTAAGTGTCGGCACTTTGTTGTCATCGCTTGGACTAGTCTTCTCACGGACCACCAGATCGTCCGCAGGTACTGGATATCATCCGCGTACGATAGACCAGTATAGACAGGGAACAAGTCTCATCTTCAAAAACGAAATGTGTGCTCGAAATGCGTGGCGTTATTATTGAATACTCAGATTATCGAATTGCTGGCCGCCAAAAAGTTTCATCAAACATGGCCGCCAAATTCGCATATATTGCAATATACGTACGTGTACATGGGGGAACATGAATACTTTTAGTGTAGGCGAAACGATAAATGGCAGCCGCGCACCCGCATTAACCGTGAATTACCTAAACGTGGCGAATTTCAATAAAAATCGCCAATGCAAAAAATGTAATTCCGAGAAATTTGCATGACAACGCCACTAGAGGATGCAAATCAAGTGGTTTTGCCAAGCAAATGCTACCAAAAATGATACGTCCGTTTGGATTGAAATTTTCGTGGAACCAATTCACAGATGCTGCCACTTGGGGTGACCACATATACACACACATTTCGGCACACGTTTCCCCCATTTTTGAGTTTCTGCTAAATGGCGCTCGATTCGATGAATAATGGGTTTTTCATGAACGGACATACGACGTTTGTGGCCAACTTGCGGAAGGTGTCAGAAAACTAAAAAGTCGATGAAAAAAGTTTTCAAATTCCTTTTGGAAACCGGAAACAAGTACAACAATCATTTTTTAAAACTTGAATTAAATTGTAGAACATTCATATTATTATTTACTTTCTCTATCTACTCAATAGTTCTTTCGGTAAACAAGAAAACTTATTTAGCCAAAGAAAACAACAAAATGAAAGAGAAGATATTCCTATTTTTCGTGTGTGGTTATTTAAAGGCGCTGCCTGCATCATGCGAGTTCTATGCGTTATTGTTAGAAAATATTCCTTTACTTTTTCAGCCAAAACACTATTTATCTGTTTAAAGCTGTCACAGTGACACTTGAATTTGCAAGGTCCAAATTTCAATAAGCGCTCGCTCGCCCCATATTAACGACCCTTGCAGAACCGCATTTAGATGACCGACCCCAAACCACCAAAACTGGATCCACTTTGCATGCAATATCCGACAGACCACACCGAGAACCATCATATTAACGGATCATATTCCATTTGTGGTCGAAAGGGGGACAGATATTTCGATATTACATAGTGGGTTTGGAGGGTGAGGACATTTCTATGCTTATTCTCTTGGCCTCTCCGTCCCTGCCTCTCTCTCTGCTTATGGGAAATGGGCTTTATCACTAGGTGGAGCATATATGGTTATTCCGCAGGTGACGTAAGAATACAATTGCCGCCGTCAGTGGTGCTTACTTGTCTAGCATGATGATGATTCCACAGAGTAAATGCACTTGATTCTTTGATTTATTTTAAAGGTTTGCAATTTTGCTTATACGTTTTCATTGTTTAATGCTGTGCTACTCAGACTGAGTGGGACTTTACATAGGAAGGATAACCATCGTTGAATAAAGATCAAGACTAAATAACTACAAAAGTGGTGGTCCTCGAACATGAAACACACATGATGCAGCCAAGGTTCATGTTAGAATTTCGTACTGCAGTATAACAATTAACGCAATTCATTTCCCCTCATAGAGATTCTACAGGCCGTTTATGACATCCCATGATCGTGTATCGAGCTTTATACCCGTGTATAACAATAGTGATGACTCTTCAATATTCTCGGTGCAAAAGAGAAACGAGCACAGGATTTGCGGGTTAATCGTTGGCGGATCTGTTGGAGATCTCCGAACACAATGGAATCCTGGCCCACCTGCGACTGCGCGCGACACCTTTGCATAGTTATTTTTTTGTTATAGCATCGAGTGGTCGGGATCGTCTCCACTTCCCCCACGAAGAGATTAAATTCCTCATCAATAACAAATTGCCCAGATGATATCGTTTCGCTCTAATTAGACACGCTCATCCCCTCCATGTGTTAGATACACTGTATAGATGCGACACGTACATATTGATACACGCTAGAGGGATTTCGAACCGCTTTTGCTGTCAGCGTGTGTACTCTCTGTATACATACAGAAGCTCAGTAGTCAGCAGTATGCAGTGTGCTCAATAATAATGCTAACGTTTTCCTGTCTCGTAACAATAAATTGAGAGTTTCAAAATCGGGAAATTATATACGACAATGGCAACGGATTTTACCGAAGTACTTCAATAATGCCACACACGCAAGTTCAAATATCCACCTGATCGCAATAATCGCATGAGAGAAATAACGATATATCGCAAGATTAGCCTGGGTGTGTCAAAATAAGCAAATAATTTTCTATTTTGCGAACGCCGATCCACTATAACGTACCTTTTTGTACGTTTTTCCATCGGACTCGCTTCATGGATTGCACCGGTTCGACCATTGGGCATAATTCCGTATATTTTGCCATGTAATCGAAGCACCAAAAAAGATTGGCAGGTTGACACGGCATTGGCTGGCAACTCAATCGTCTAATTGCGAAAACATTTATGATGATAGGTGTACGCCAAAACCGCGACAAATATATTCAGAGGAACATAGGATAGAAACAGACGCACAGTTATAGCATTATAGGAGGTCGATACGATATTAATCGTGAAGTTGCAATGTGCGAGTACTATAAGTAAGCCTTTGAGCTTCGCGCAGATCTGAGTAGGCGAAAATGAGTGGTTACTTTTAAGCCACACACACATTCAGGTAAGATCAACTATAGATTCATGAATAATTTAAAATTCCTGATCATCAGGCATTAAAAATCGAAGACTAGTCAGAACGGTGAGCTGTATTGTGCCAAGTGTATGAGAGCGAAAACATGATGACCTCTGCCAAGGATGATCCCAGAAGCAATGAGTAGAGTCGCAGCTAGGAACTCCTTAAGGAACTCGGGATAGCCGTGTCTGTCACGCAAAAATAATCTGTAAGGTGTCA
Source organism: Mycogona germanica (assembly GCA_034698785.1). Classification (NCBI taxonomy): domain Eukaryota; kingdom Metazoa; phylum Arthropoda; class Diplopoda; order Chordeumatida; family Chordeumatidae; genus Mycogona; species Mycogona germanica. Next base: position 14,838 of record JAQGBY010001723.1, on the reverse strand, counting down.
CGAGACTGTCTCATTGGCGTCAAGTAACTCAATCTCCGATTATCGATCATCGATGAAATTTCGGTCGACAAATTTATCAGGAAAAGATTGCATAATACATTGACGAGAAGAGAAAAAATCAGCAATTTATCATGATGACGACGATCTATGAAGCGACGACTTCGAAGCTGAGCGTTAGAATAGCTAAATAAGTTATTGGTTTCAATTAAACATTTCCAACCAGTCCAGGCGCCCATGAAAAAGATAATTTCGAATGAGGAAGATGTACTTTGCAACGTCAACGTAAAAGCGATTTATTTCATGTGTTTAAAGCGACTCATATACACATGTATACAAAGCACGTACAGAGAAACATTTGGGACCATGCCCTATTGGTGACGCGCAACGTCGATGATCCCTGGAGCGCAAAAATATTCCAGCTGTTGTTGACTTGCAAACCGTTGCAGCTGCAAGAACCGCGTTTTTCATGAGTTTTCCAGTTCGGAAGCGAGACATAAAACATTGTGTAAAAGCAAGAACTCCCCGCAATTGTACATGTATTTACATGTTGCCTCGCTTGCACCTACATGTATATAGACAAGGGGTGGCGACTCGTGATGGTGGCGGCATTTATAACTTAACATTTTAAATAAGGCTCTGGTACGGTACAGGTGCTGCTGCCGGGGCGAAGTTATACATTCCAGTGGATTATGAGGACGAGACCGTAAACAGAATCGCTCCTCCGAACTCCCCTACTCCCCTATATCTGCCCACCGCCAATACACACTAGTGAAGGGCGATAGTATCAAAAATATAGACAATATCGCAAGCAATTGACGATTATCGATTGTCAATTTTTAAATTCACTGTAATCACTGCACTACAGGATTTTCTGTATCCCTCATGGTGCTTAGGCACTATGACGAGGGGTACATTTTCACCAGTACCCCGGGATCGAATAGTCGGGAGCCCGCGCCGGGAATCGAACCCGGAACCGCCGAGCCACACTTAGACGCAATATCGCAAGTTCCAAGTGCGTTTGTTTTCAGAAGTCTCATCGTTCATCACCGTGCAACAGTCCTGGCCTGAAGACCACAAGTTGTCACATCCGATAGTATCGTGATAGCGAAGGCACTTTTCAACGTATTGGCCACATTCTAATTTTGAGGGATGTTGAACAGGTTGACAGCAGCTATTGGTACCAATTTTGTCTTTTTGCCAGCAATTTAAAAACTCCAGGGGTTGGCTTTTTGAAACAAGACAGACCCCAACCGAATTTTCTACAAACTTTGTAAATAAATGTTCAAATAGATTAAATCGATAGTACCTCCGTTAGTGTGAACAATCGCCCATTCCAACTATACATCCTCCCCCACCCAACTATACAGTCTGGAGTGAAGAAGAGAACGGGCAGACTCTTGGCAGTCACGTTTCCCCAAAGCCGGGCAATGCCAGTCCATTAGCAATCGGCAGCACTTAAGGCATTAATAAAAGCAATTACTACTTTCAAGGCTTTATTACTGTTGCACAGTCATAAAGGGGCGCGGGCAGAGGTGGGGGGGAGGGGGCAACAGCAATACACAACACACTCTAGCTCGAAGGCGCCTCAACTCACCAAACTCCTATATATCGGTCACCTCCCCCACCCCCCACCACCACCCATGCACATATTTCAGTGTTTCTCCAAGAATTGTGGAAGGGGAAGCTAGAGGTGGTGGTGCAGGGAACCAAATTTGGTGGTCACTGTGACACATCCTGGTTGATTTTCAGGAACAGATATGAAATCACTGTTAAAGGAACGTGAAAACTACGACATATGCCCACCTGTATGGCTTACGCAGAAATAGCAACCGGAAAGTGAGCTTCGAAACAATCATCTTCGAAATGGCAGAACAAGCGACCTTTGAAAGTGGCGTAGCAATGTTGATTTTGAAGCCAACTGTCAGCAAGGTAACGTCACCAGTCAAAATTGGAAGATTGGAAGAGAAAACAGCAGTTGCAATCTCGTCAACAATTTCAAAACCTACAATACGGAAATGACAAGATTTCTTTATAATGATTTTGCTCATGCTCGTTTCTGGTTGCAACTGAATTGAACTTAATTCACTGTTCAAAAACTGGGCGCGTCCCATTTCGTTGGTCTTTTTTATTTTCTCGTTGAAACCTTTGAATGTCCGGGCCCACGGACAATTACTAACTAACTACATCAATAACATCATGTCTTTTACACCCGACTGCAAAGGACTTTATGAGGGCCCCAATTTTCGGCCAACCAGTTTCCCTGCGCGCGGTCACCCCAAACCGAATTTTACAACGACTGAGGAACCACTTTGACCACTCGACGAGGGCGCAGCATGAGCAGTTTTTACATTGATGGGTGCGGAAAAAGAGTGAGTATATGAGCATAGGGAGGAATAAGGATATATAATTTACATAGGACAATGCTTGAGTTGGTCGTTTTTCAGGAGTTTGCAAGAAGTTGCAACTGTCTGATGGATTTCGAGGGTGAATTTGAAAAAAAAATCGTTTTGATGTTGTTTCATCAAAACGACAAAAAGAAATATGAAAGTTATGCATTAACAAATCGACAAAAGACTTCCCACAAACAAAAAACCTCCCACAAATAAAATTGATTGTTCTTTTGGCTTTTATTTCAAATCATATTTTTCTTCAAACAGAAAAACAAGGTATTTTGTGAATCCCAGCGCGCAATCCGAACGCAATCTCGAAACTTAATTCATAAATACTCTGATATACATTTCTCAACACTAGCGTCCGGACGCAAAAGAGATCTATCTGTGCTAAAAGAAGCAGCTTTTACATTTGATAGGTAAGACAGGATTTTCCTAACATTTATGGACTTCGCGGTTGAATCGAGTCAATCGACCCGTCGTCGGCTTCCAATCCAATTCGAGGCTTCAAAAGACAGGAGTATCTCCGAGAATTTCGATTTGCTTAACCCCTTTCTTTTCACCTTCAAAAAAAAAAGAAAGAAAGGGCGGACATGCCGAAAGGGACACGACACTCCTTCGGTCATTTGGGGTCATGTGCGTGTCCATTTAGAAATCCTCCTGAGACCGTGAGCATGCAGCGATTATGAAATGTTCATTTCTTGGCTCACTTTTTTGGTCCACCAAGAAAGTGAGGCACATCGGAAAAAAAGCAACGAGAGTCTTTCGTTTCGGTTTCTCCGTGTTTACGCTTTACACAAAAGAATACACAATGAAACATTTCATGGAACATATCACGGCAAGCTAAACAAGCGACTCGAATGCCGAACGTGGTATTTACATGTACATGTACATGAATTCGTGGAAACGCAGCTCCAATGTAATCTTCAATTGCGTTACTCTGAGGCATTTGTTAAGGAGGTCCACCAGCGTGTTCGCCCTATAAAAAAAACCAGGAGGCGACCTGGTAATTTCGCCTAGCCCAGGCTTAGTATAAGCTACCTAGGTAGGAATCTTTAACGGGTACCTGAAATCGTACAGGCACGGGTCTCACGGCTTTACTTCCATTCCCTTGATCGTTACAGCATATTTAGGACTGAGGAGGATATACAACACAAAGAGCCATAACCAGCACGACAGGTCAATCACAATTGCCAAACGTTGAGCCAGCGCCGATCGAGTGCATAAAAGTTAAACGCCCAAATTAACAACTGTCCGATCAGAGGCGGTACCCGACCTCTGCTTTTTTTTGCCCGGGGAGGTGCGGCTGATCAACCGACACTGGTACCTACCACCCACCCTCACCCGGGGTGTGCCGCCATCCAACAGTCCTCATCTCCCTCAGAGCACCTTCCTTATAGAAACAACACTCACCATCCCAAGGGCAAATCTACACTAAATAACCCTTTCGCATTGGAAACAACTCCTGTGGCAGTTGCCTGCAATCCAAACTAGATATTCCAAATTTGAACTTGTACATTCTTTTTTTTTAGAATCTTCTGTCGAATTTATGGTGGCTATAATTTGTGCTGTTCAACGCAGACAACTGTTTTTGCTTATAGTTTGCGTTATAAACGCGCGTATCTTTTTAAGCGGGCAAAATACAACTTAAACACTACAAGCTCGCTGAAACTTTGATAATTAAAAAAAGAAAAACTAAACAACACTCTGGGCTGAACATAGTAATTCCCCCTGAATCGCCCGGATCACCACGGGTGATTCACAAATATTTTATCATATCGTAAACGAAGTAAAATTCGATAAGAACAATTGATGGATTGGTCAGAATCGATTGTTCTATGCGTCAATCTTGGTGGTGGCATCTACGAAAATCTGCAGAGTTAGCTTTATTTATTATTGATCGTTCACGAATAAATGCTTGTAACGACAGTAATTTCAATAATCGTCGCGCTCATTAATCGCAAATACGCGCAGAAAAATATATCATTTCGGCATATTCGATTTTCGTTTAATCTTTGATTTTATTTTCAGTTTGGGAATGTCACATCGTGTGCAAAATTATTTGATTTATCTTTTCTTTTTGTAAAGTTAGAAACAATTGATATTGGTCGATGAGGTACGCCAACTCAAACTCCGACCAACGATTTGGCAGTTCTAAAGCACAACTTTCGGTAAACTGAATTCCGCCACTGCACCCCCAACATCATCACCCGGAGAATATCGCCTCGTCGGACGTCCCGATGTCCTCGGCCAACATCACACGGGCCGTGCTAGAGATTGCAGTAATCAGCCATTACTCCAACGTCTAAGCAGCAGGCACGCAAAGGTAGTTAAGCATTTACGATACCATTGTCCGATTTCGTGTAGCCAATCTGCCGGAGTTAAGCACGCCGTGTACAGGGCCGGCCTGTACAAATTCGGAGAGAACCTATCTCACCACTGAACATTTGCTTATCCCCCATTAAACCAAACCTCAGATAGGAGACGCACATCCTTATCGAGGTTTTGGTGACACCGAAATGGTTTGGAAAACCCAAAAGCAAATCATTTCTGAACAAGGCAAGACATATTTTTGATTGCAAAGCAAGAATATCTGTTGTTGTGCGTCGCGCTGTACTCACTGAAGAGGTTGGGTTGCATTATTTGCATATCGAAGGCATAGTCATCAACATTAAGTTAACATTTTTGAAATTTCTAATGTACATGTAATTAAACGATGGCATGTTGCCGGCGGACTTATGAGTCTGAGACAACGCCCGCCGGCCCCAAAGTATTTGGTACCATCTACCCCCTCACCTTTACACCACCCACCTATGCAGACACGGTGCAGGGGACACTCGCCGGTAACCTCGCCTGATCCGTGCACACTCCCCATTACAACTTTGTCAGCAGCTGCCGGACGCCGACAAACGACAAAAACAGCGCGCCCCCGATCAGCCAGATCAGTGACACATTCAAAGGAAAGTTGAGCTTATGGAGCTCCAGAGCCAAGTCGCTCTCTTTTTCTTTTTCTGGCTACAATATCATCTGTGCAACAGTGACGCTGGTGGTGAAACACCTTAAGCTCAGCTCTCAAAATCTTGATCGCGGCCCACCACCTCCCCACTGAAACGACTTATACAGCCGACAAACGTGTAGAACAACTTAACAACCTCCACCATGTCACTCCATATTATTACTCCCCCCCCAACTCCCCTAAATCCTACCCTAACCTCGCGCACGTGCATACACAAACCAGTGAGAGCTAATCTACACTGTATATCCGTTGTCATGGTAACCAGCCCAAACGAAGTTCAATATTAATTTTCCAGTGATGGCTAGATGTGATATCGACGAGAAGTGGGAATTGATTTTCAACTGCCAAAAGCAACTTTTCTGCTAAAAGTACTCCACTGAGAAATTCAAAAGTAACATTTTGTTTCTGCACCCTTTATTCAGAAATTTGTATGTTCTACTGTTTTTAATACGCTAACTTAACAGCAGACGCTGAAAAGAAAACCTGCTTTTCAACGTCTGATGTTAAATTAACAAAATGAATATCCACTAAAGTGACTAAACATGCATAGTTCGAATAACGTTACACTATAATAATATGTTAATTGGGACAATTCAAGTACTGCGATAAATTACAGGTACGATCATTTTGGGGTTCGATATCGACTGTGACCACAATATTTTGAAAGCTCACAATTGTCGTACATTCATGACAAGGCGCTCGTCGTTTCGTATCGAGCCTCGAAAGGACTGACCAGAGAAGGAATGATTAAATCAAAGAGGACTACAAGACAAGGCGGTGGTGGCGTTTGCAATATTTCCTGAGACCAGTATATCTGAATTTTTGTAACATGTAAAAAAGTACCAGAAAGTAATGAAAAAATCAATAAAAAGATAGTGAACGAACAGTTGAAAATTAAATAAATATATTCAATTAAAATATTTTAGCCCGAAATTGTCTATTTTTACGATGGCGGAAATCAGAGGCCGGTGACAAAAGCTGCATGAATTTGCCGAGGCTGATACGTGCGCTTGTGAGTCAAAATATGCGGAAAACGAAAGTGCAATTTATACGCACGACGTTTATCTCAAACACTCAGGCGCAAGCGCCAAGCTCAATTTCAAATATTCCTATATAGTGTGAACGTGTCGGGGGCTTAGGAGGCCAAAGGGGGTGCTACGGAGAAAAGAGGCTGCGTTCGGCCTTCCTTTCCGCTCCGCGGTCGCACGTCTACATCGAATCACAGGCGGACCCGCCTCGTTGTCACAATGATGGATTGGTGGGCCAGCCGATAAATTTGTCAGGATCTAGGGGTGAAATAAATGCTCTCGTTAATGCGCGAATCTGTTATCCTTCCCCCCCCCCTCCTCATGTAGCACCCGCGAGCCCCGCTCTGGACGCCGACTGCCGATTAATCTTTATCGGAAGGCAATCGCGACGGTCGAACGCCGCGCCACCACAGCGCCCACCAATGCCACCAATACCCCGATCCGACATTTCCCTAAAATCGACCGAGACTGTTGAAACGTTCCAACAATTTCGGACGATTTTGGACTTTCTTGCCAAGACAATAAAATAGATAAGCTACTTCAAGTCGGATCCAACAACAGTTACCACGAGCAAAATTAACTCACTTGTACCAGTACCTTGATACTTAACAGATTGAAGATGCTGGCAAACGTCACGCATAAGATGAGCTGCTTTCAATGAAGACTATAATGTAAATTTGCTTCAAAAGACTACAAGCATGACCTTAAGGTATCGGAGAAAAAAACATTAAAAATAAAAGTGTCGATGTAAATGTAAACAAAGTAAAACGAGGGCTCTTTCTACGAGGACGTCGTCTCTTTCCCCCAGTCGTGTTCTGGGTTTGGTAGGGTTATTAGCCCTCGCTTTACTTTGGGCTGCTTTCGTTTCTTATAAAGGCAGCAAGTTTAGCCTGCTCGTTACTTTTGCGCTAGTAAGTTGATTAAATTTTTTTTTGTTATTCTGTGGTCAACCGCACTACAGGCGTTCTGTACCCCCTCTCGGTGCTTAGGCACTATGTGTTCTCGAGAGCCCGCGCCGGGAATCGAACTCGGGACCGCTGAGCCGTTCAGTCGCAATATCGACTGGACTATGACGAGTCATACAGTACAGTTTAATATCAAACAGTTTAGTTTTTCACTATAAAAATATCAAAAGAAAAAAGTTTTTCCTTTATTGTAGCCACAATTCAAACCTAAAAACGTAATTTTTCGATTTTCAAAATAGAATACTGGATAACGAGAGTAATTGAGTTATCTTGGGGGGTTAAATAAAATCAGGCGGCCACATTTTTGCCGCATCAGTTGGATTCAAGTTCCATTCTTACAGATAAAAATGAAGACTAAATAATTCAAACTATATAAGCAGTGAATCGGCTGGACAAGTCACAGTCGGCAGGCTAAAAGGCGTATTTTTGAGCCCCCCCCCCACACACACAAGCAGAACCCGCGCACACGCCCCTGAAGCTGTCATTCTGCTGCGACTGGCGAAGGAAGAGAAAAACGAGTACGAGCGACGCCCAGAGCGGTACCCGGGGAATTTCGGAATCAGCTTCGGTTCGTAGCGCAAACGAGGATTTGATTGGCCCAGTCTCTGTTCGCCATCTGCCTCAATTAACGGGCGGCGTGGCGGCGCGCGCGTCGACGCGTGAGAGAACGACGGAGATGTGGCCTGGCGAAAAAGAGACACCTTTTTTTACTTGTGTGACTGACTGACTACTGGATGGTGGCAAGAGAAATAAGGGTGGAATGGCTGTTCCGAGCAAGAAATAAGGGTGGAATGGCTGTTCCGAGCAAGAAAAAAGGTGTTCTCTGTCCAATATACAGTGAATTACGCGGATTCAATATCATTCAAGGATTCTTGGTTGTCATGTCCGCAGGCCTTTCACTTTTTTGAAAATGAAATTGGAATTCAAGATCATCATTCAATACCGAATTGCAATCTGAAAATATCGCTAAATAGTGTATATTCCTCGTACTCGTTCACCATGCATGTTCACGCCTTTTAAACGCGAAGATGTCGGTGCTATCTGGAAAAAATAAAGAGCTTAAAAATACTCGTATTTGTTAGGTTAGATCAGGTCTTACAGAACAAAGAAAGAGTTTTAAAAACGCAAATTGCTGATTTGTTATCACGTCAATTGACACCACCAGATCAGACGCACTTTCAATTTTGTAAACTTGCCAAATCTATCTGCAATGCTCAAATATACAGGGTGAAACTGTATTGAAAAAGAATGCCCCCGCCATAGGTCCCCCTTTTGGAAGTTGCTTTCGGGTACATATTGAAATTGAAACCTGAAACCCTTTTTATTATTTTTAATAAGTCGGCCAAAAATAGTCAGATTATTATGAAACTTGAGTATAATTAAGACAACTGTATCCCCTTTCGAATTCCGAGACTCAAATTTCAATTTTCAAATTTCTCACTATTAAAGTTGCGCCTTGGCGCTTGCCGATTGCGCCGCAATACGTCACTCTGTAGCGCGATTGCTCAACTCTGCCTAAAAAATGGCGTTCAACTAAGACAAAAATACGATGAATTATCTTTATCATAACAACAATCAATTGTGATGCAAATGACTTACTTCTTAACGAGTTTCCAACCAAAAGATGGATTTTAGGCGAATTTTAAGACTCTAGCGAAAGATCAACCAAACCGAGACTGTCTTCCTTCGTGAAACTTCTGAACGACCATAGATTACAGATGGAGCATCGGTCCAGTCCTTTTCTGGATCCAGTATTCGGAAACTCGTTTAGACGACATTTGGCTTTATAATTTGTTATGTCACAATTTTATCTTAGGTAAACGGCAGTTTTGCAGCAGAGTTGAGCAAACGCGCTACACAGTTGCGAATTGCATAAGTGATCGGCAATCGACATTAGTAGTGAGAAATTTGAAATTGGAGTCTTGGAATTTGAAAGAGTCTTAATTATCCTCAAATTTCATAATAATCGGACTATTTTCGGCCGACTTGTTAAAAATAATAAAAGGGTCCATAGTCATGACCAATAAATTTGAACATCAGATATGACGATATACGCGTGTACAGTACAGTGGTACATGTGGTTAGAATTTTGTCATCGTTTTCGTAACCGCAGGAGGTGATGGGGGAGGAGGTATGGGACCAAATTAAGTGGAGGAAGAGGACCGTCAAAAGAGTGAACAAAATAAAAATGAATTAATTTGCAAAACGGCGGGAAGCCTCCGAATTATGGAAAACGACGAGCAACTACTCCGCCCCGCCGATATATTGCCAATCACGGCGTTTGTGTTAGTTGCGCAGGCGCAATGACGGGGGGTCGAGCAGGGAGGCGGAGCGCGACGTCATCGCAGCCCATCATTGCAGTTAAGCAGACTATAAATTGTGTGACTCGCTCATGCAAACGATCTCCATGCAGAAGGGGGGATCTCCATATTTAATATTCCTAAAGTTCTGCACACTTTGGCGCAAAGCTCTGACGCAAACGCGGCCCAATCTAGGCATAAGCAAGCCGTGAGAATTTAACGCGAACTTCTTCAGACCTTTAGATCTTGAAAAGGAAAAAAATAGATAGAAAACTTCACAATGCCAAAAAGATCAGCAACCCAATCACCAAATTGTGCTTACTCGTAAAAATTCGAAAATTTGCTCGGTCATGAAATATTCCATTTTTACATGTATTAAAAATAAGTTGTTGCTTATTCCTTTCCATTTCGCATTCCTTATTGTATCACGCAGACAATTTAGCGATACTTTGCCAGGCATAAGGCCTTCAATATTCTTTCGCATAACTAACATATATTTATGGTTATTTGGTGGTCCCGAGTGAAGTAGCGCCAATCTAAATCGCAGTGCTGCGAGAGAGCCAAAATACCAAGCTAAAGGATATTTTTCCTTTTGGCAACAATCGAGGTTGTTGGCTCCATTTGTGGTCGTCCACAAATGGGGTATCGTCCACGATTCGATTAGCGAAACATTACGGAGAACCCAAAATACACGATCGCTTACATGCCGAGATCGACGTTCTGGCTATAACTGCCAGGGATTAAGGGGAATGGTGGACCAGGGAAGGGGGGGGGGATGAGTAGTTTCGAAAACGCTCAACTGAGTCACCACCGATAATCTCGTTTTTGTGGCACCCCACATCATTCACCACTATGGACTGGGACTAACATCGCGTTCATCTCAATTGAAAGTCATTCACTTTTCGGAGTATATGCACAGTGTACGGAATTCTGCTCAGGGAGAGGAGCCGTGTGGTGTAGTGGTTAGCGAGTCGACGCGGGTTCAATTCCCGGTCAAGACCTCTGAAACGTTTCGGGCGAGAAAAAATTGTTAACATAATATTTCATAAGACATCACTGCAAGCCTGCAATGATCATCAATCTTTAAGCAGTCAAACCAAAGCATGTAAATACAAATAAAGTCAGCCATTTTATAAAATAAAATTATGGTTAAAGTGCAGCGGAATAAACAAAGGATAAAAATTAATTTTTCTAAAATGCAATCCTCCGAATTTTTGTTTTGACCTGCCAGGCCTCCCCTAGATTCACAAAGCGAGCCGCCACTCAAATTTCATTGCCCTTTTGTCGCAGGCCTTTTGGCGATTTGTCCAGATTGTGGTGGTGCCTGACCTAATTTCTCAGAATTCAGAATTTGCTTGGCACACATGTTGATATGGCCCACCAACAACAACCCGTGCAACGCATGCGGGAATATTGCCATTTATTGAGGGAGGGGTGGGGGTGGGTGGTCATATTGAGTTTTCTTGGCGGCTGCTTGCCGATTCGGCTGTATGACTCAGATGTATCGTACCGAAATTGGTCCTCCTAAATCATTCGAGGCAGCGAACAGATCACGGGCGAGGGAGGGAGGGGGGGGGGGCGTTGCCTATGCCTATTGCAATACATGGCTTCTCTAGAATAAACACGGCGGCCGAGGTACGGTTGCAAAACCCCGGTAGACAGAAAAAACGCGCGCACCACCGACTTTCCCTCGATGAATGTGTGTATTTCGATTCTGATGCGATCCAGAGTTTTATAACCGGAAAAATACGTCTACGCGCCCGCCTTAAATATATTTGTTCGCCGCAGCGAGATAACGCGCGCGCGGAGAAACTTATAAAGTAGATTATCAAGTTGCCAAGCATTTCCCGCAAGTAAAGTGAATGCGAACACGAATAAAGGGGTTCTGGGGAACGATTCTTGAGAATTAAAAACATAGTTTTGTTGTTATTTTGAAGGAATGACTCTCCCCTGTCTCGCCTGAAATAAACCGAATTAAGCATCGATGCAGGGATGTACTAGATTTTTATTATTTATTATTAAGAACAGTTGCTTTCAATCACTCAATGTGACTTGAATAATAACGATGTCAATGAAATCTTAATAATTACCATAATAAATTTAGAGTTGGAAAGAGTTCAAAAGAAACACAATTTTTCCATCTGAAGGGGAAATATTGCCACCAATAAAATATAGAATAATAACATTTAAATTTAACAATACATCTGATTTTTAAAATGGAAATGTCAGATTCATAACAAATGTTTTTTTTGCCGAAACCAATCTAAAATTTCATTTGTTATTCGCAAGTGGGTCCGACCAGTTTGCACCTCTACTTGGTTATTTGCCTTAATACCATAAGTACATCAACCCTGTGACCAGTAGCTATCTATCTTCATAAATTGGCATTATTGGTTTACAACTTTGTGTATCGAAGGGGTAGGCGTGTACATTTCTAGACAACTTCAACAGTTTTATTATATTGACTTGCCAATTTCATGACGACCAAGATAAGTTGCACATTTATGCAGATATACGTGTTTTATTACTATCCGCCCTTAGCCCGCTTATAGGAGAAATATGAAGGTGCAGATATAATTTTTCAAAGGAAACGAAAGTTGTAATAAAAATTCATGTACCCAACCATTGGATCAAGTCAATCACATGGTTGATAGATATCAGATAATTATTTATATCTCTGAAACCAACAAATTAAACAATAACAATTTCACCTCTGGGTAGGCTGCTGTCGTTAGCGGTGGTGCAACCTGATTCGCTCGCGCCAGAGACGAGCAATCTGGCCCGCGGAAAGGCGTTCTGCGGCGGCCAGGGGCTCACACAACGCGTTCTCCTCTGTACGTATACGAAAACCTCGACAATTTCTCTTGCATGACAAGCGATAATTCGTCTAGCGGTAGACGCCACTAACGGCGGATCGCTTAAGCGCTGACTAACCCCCACAGGCTGTGCGCGAATTGCGTGGAGAGCGCCACTTAATCTACGGTGGTGGTTCTCGAACTCTATCGGCTATAACCAACGTCAACCACAAGGTTTGATTGTTCTCCGAATATCCGTTTTGCGTTTGGTGTAGGAGTTGGCCACTAGGAGTTAAACGCAAGAGAAACAACAATTAACAATCAATGTAAGCTGTAGATGTTATTCATCACTTGCAGAAAATTTAGCGGCTTTTCTATACAATGCAATTTGAATTAAATGTTTTCTTAATACACATATAAAAGTAATATATTTTCTCGTCCTCGCTTTCGTGACGAACGTATTTGCTCGCTGGGTCTCCGGAGGAGATAAGTTGGTCTTCGCAAAAAGCAAATGGCCAATCACTGACTTGCGTGTTATACACTCTGTATACGCGCACACACAAGTGTCCCGTATATCCCAAGTACGCAACCACAGCAACCTGTAATACGGTAATTAATCAGCCGGATTTAGAATCAGAAAAAAACGTCTCCCCACTTGTGAGCCGCCAAGGCCCAATAAGTAATTCAGACACTGCATAACACAATGGCTATATGAACATGTAATATACGAGAATGTGCTATCGAGAAAATATGCACTATAAATAATACACACATAATTAATCGATCGGCCTACTAGGAAAATAATAATTTAAAAAAATTATTACGCTGCTTGGGAAGATGTGGCTTTCAATAGTTTGATAAGCTAAAATCAGATTTAAAAAATGATAGTTGGTTTTACAAATCTATTTTTAATAACTGCAAAGAAATTGATCAAATTTTTTAAAATACCATTCTGGCCTTTCCTGTTGAAATCCAAATTACAGTAGCCGAAGCCGATGGATGAAATAACAAATTTATAAAACGATAGATTGACTGCAATCGAGATTTTTAATTATTATAATTTCTTGGGTAATGACAGAAAGTGTGAGGCGAGTTTATTCCTTTGTTTAAGTGCTTCGCAAATAAATTGCCATATAATTTCTATATTTCCTGAAGATTAAAAGTAAACGTAGTTAATCGACGATCTTGTTGCCGACTCTATTGAGATATTTATTTGTTAAGGAGGTCCACCAGAGTGGTCGCCCTAAATCCCCCCCCCCTAGGAGGCGACCTGGTAATTTTGTTTAGCTCAGGCTTAGATAAATTAGGTAGAAAAGATAAATCAGGTTAGGGATTTTTAACGGGTACTGTGATGATGATTCTCAGTTGTAGTCAGTTCATCAATCGCTTTATATATTTTTTCCCTGTTGAACTAGCTGTTGAACCAGCGGTGAAGTTCACACCCGCAAAAATAAAAGTTTGATCACTGGACGAAGGTCTGATTACATGTATCGGTATATGAACAGATTGTTTACAGTCATATGAAGAAGTAATCACCTGCTGACTTCATTTGAACGACTCAATTTTCATGAAAAATGGCCAACAAATATTTGAATACTTTTTCCACCCATCACAGCGTCAACTTCACCAATGACGTCATCACAGGTTCACTGCATATGAATTGCCTCTCAAACTTTACGCCGAGTTAGGGGGCACGTCATGTAAAGATTATAAGCCCAAAGACAGAAACGTCGGCGTTCCTTTTAACTGCTTTATAAGAGGATTTGCTCCTTTGCGAACAATCAAGCGCTCATTCACGTGAATTTTATTAGAGCATGGTATTAGTGCGGAAAGACTGACAATTTAGGCGGGATATCTTCCTTCCTCCGCCTCCGCAGCCGTGGTCGTGGTGGTGATCTACGTCATCTTCGTCCTCCCCAATTCTACAACGCAGCCAAGCGTACCGGTATAATTGCCACTTGTCTGTGTCTGCGCTTAGTGCGCGGTAGTTAACTTTTCGCGGACGCTTTGCGTTTACAGTTTCGCGTTTTTGATGCGCCAATTATGCATTTATTTAAATGTGAGATAAAGTGCTGCCTGCTAAATAGCTTGACCGCGCGTACACTTTTCTAATGCCGCGAAAGGGGTTAGCAACATCTGCCGCATGACGTATGCACGCGTACTCGGCGAGAGCTGTTAAGTTGAACCACGAGCTTGTGTACATAATGGTTGGTAGGGACGATGATTCTTGGCGCTTATGACGTTTAGCTCCAAAATTCCCTGTTTGCTTAATCAGGTCGAGTACAGTTCTAGCACAACTTGTAATCAAGACTGTTAAACCGTTGTGACTGAATCCTTTTTCGGA
>JAQGBY010001722.1:0-27333 GCA_034698785.1 Mycogona germanica | reverse complement strand
GGGCTAGGCAAAATTACCAGGTCGCCTCCTGGGGGGGCTTTGAGCGGTTAAATCAGGCGGTATACCCCTTAACAAATTACAATTATGACACATTAATATGGAAGACATTGAACAATATCCCCTAGAAATATGTAAGACAACAAACATTGGACCTTCAGGACTTTGCACACTTAAAGGGCTACCTACTGACGCCAAGACTGTGGAAATTCCGCTGAATTATACAGGGGGTTACTTGGGAACTCTGGGAGAAAACTTAGGCAATTCTGGGAAATTGGCCGTCAAAAATTGAGGTTGCCCTGATATGTCGTCATATAGGTTTTGGTCATACACGTATGGATATAGCCGTGAATAGAATATTGAAAATAGATTTTGGAATTTTTTATTTCACAGTATGAGTATATACAAAGTTTGTACACATGTTTATTCAATCGTAAGACATACAAAGTAGTCCATTGACAATTGGTACAACACGAAGTTCCAACTATAGCCGTTTGATGCATTTCACAAGATTTCACTTTCTGTGTTGTTTTAAAACTTCGATAAACATCTGTCCTGATAATGACTACAACATTGGTAACAAATGTTGTGTTTTCAAAGGTATCTAGAATTAAGATTTGAAATCCCGGAATTTAAAGAAAACACTTTATTTCCGTGGAAAATTTTACAATGTGATTTGGGAAATATCCGTAATATTTTTAGATGAGGTTGGGGTGTGTGGCCGCTTAACTGACCCGGTGTCGTTGGGTGACCCGCGCGCCGTGCTGTCAGATGGCGCCAGTTCTGTGCTGACTTGTGGTTTTAATTAATTTGCCGGAGAGCTTCGAAGGAGCCAGTGATTATCGCAGTGTGCTTGGCCGAGTGCATCGCAAAGTTTGCTTTTCGGGTTAGTCTTTTCGCCAGCAGCTGCTTCAACATTGACATATTAACTTTTTTGTATCTCGGCATCGTGTCGAGGTGCCTCAATTTGCAAGCGCTGGGTGCCGCTGCATGCTGCACTATTCACTGTATAATCGTCTATAGACATGTTTTCGGTATATTTTTAATGAAAAAGCACGCTGAATCCACTTTGTATGGATAGCAATTCATAAAATATTTTTTATTAACTAAACTGTAGTTAAATTTGGCTCTTTTCACACGCTAAAGGTGCGAGTGTTTTAGCATTAATATGCGTCACAATTTTGAGTGAGACTTTTCACATCCTTTTTATTGTCGTGCAAGGTTGCAATGCAAATAGAGTAGTAAACAGCTAATGAGGCCCTACGCCTTCGTTACGATGTTAACGAAAAGGACTTTAATACTGCAGACCGTCGCATACTTTTTTGGCATTTTCCTGGTATGATTCCTTTTTTGTTTCCCTAATTGCTTTCTTATGAATAATATAGTATTTTCTTGAGGATGGAGTTGCGAAATTGTGCGTGCAACTCTATCTCAACAATGCGGACGTAAATGTCGCGCATTGTTGAAATCGCTTGTGGCATACGAATTATTTCATGGAATCGACAATCCATCATCGACTGCCGAGTGTGTAATATAAGTAAATCCGACTCGGCACTCGAAAAATATGCGCTCGCACTTAGTTGGATTTACACACGTAGTCGGGTGTTTGAAATGCTCTGTTTGAGTCACGCGTCGCGGAAGAGGTTTCATCTTTGCGAGCACTGGTTTCACGCTATAAATTTGCGATACCGATATATTTGTGATGCCAATTCAATATTCATGTGATTTCAATTCCTTGCGGTAAGTGTTTCTGGGTACATTAAAAAAGATCGTTTGCCTGAAATGTATTATTGATCGGCATCGCGTGTTACGGCAATGACGTGTTTCTGCGAGCAGCAAATGTGCGTGCTCACCCTTCGTAAAATGGGAACAATTTGGGCCAAATTGAATTGAACTGTGTAGATAAATTGAAATATTTGACCTCTAACGAATAGTAAGGAAAAAACTATGTTAGTCGAAGTTTACAGGTATATTTTTAGAACTATGGAATTTTGAACGATGATCAAGAACGATGATGCGTCACCAAATGCGCATGCATAACCAATATAATTCTAAATAATCAAGTATTGTTTGTTGGCTCTTTTAATTGGCTTGTAGTTTGCGTATAGCGTTTTAATTGTAAATGTATACTTTAAAAAAATTAATGGCGTGGCATTGAGATAGGAATACATTCGGCGAGGAATGCCATTCGCGTCACGTACGTTTGTACTTCAATCATTATTTTTAATCATCATTCAGGGTCGAACTAACGTGGAGCTTCATATAGCCAATTCAGTTTAATGATACGATTTGTACTCGTAATTGATTAAGTGCACTTAAAACGTAAATTGGACTATTGTCCAAAGAGTGTAACCTGGTTTTAATGCCGGTCCGACGGTCTCAGTATGGGTTGCGTCTAAAAAATAGAATTTAATAGCATTGCGTCACAGGAGGATGTTCGGGATGGGGTGACTTAAATTGGTTTTCTAATGTGTGTGTGTGTGTGTGTGGATGGAGGACATAGCGGCGGCTGTTATTTTCCATGTTTTGGTGTGCTGAAGGATTTGCTCTCTCTACTAAGATGATCAGTTGAAGCGTCATATTGAAATGTTGTCTGCAGAAGATGAAAAAAAGCGTATTAAACTTTACTTTTTTTTAATCTCGCCGAGGTCAGAATGAAAACATATTTTTGTTGTACATTATTCTCGCTCTTGAACATTGGCGTCATTGGACATTGAACAGGTTTCATTTCTGAATCATTTTTGCTTTGCTGCGTTGCCAGTGTGTTGTATTTATTTTTAATCTGTTGTTGGTGGTAAATTTCACGACATAGATTGTAATAACATGTCAAGTTTCAAAATAAGATGATCAAGGCGCATTTATAGTTTGTTCCAAGTAAATTTTGGGTCTTATTCTTAATCTTAAGTCTTAACGGGGAACCAGAAAATGGCAATTTTTCGTCACTTATATTAATTTTTTTAATTAAATTTATTTCAATTTTAAATTAGATCATAACTGAACAACCTGCTTGTCGGAGTAGTGTCGCAGGTATAAGAAAGATGCCTTATTATTACTGAAACTTCCTCGTTGAACTTACGGCTTTTATATTATGCGAGTATGTTCTGAGTAACATCCGCCATGTGAGACCCAATTCTATACGTAAGGCTCTTAATATCTGACTGACCATAACGAAAAATACTCGCATATAATGTGCACCATTTTTAGGAGGACAAACGTTGTTAAGGATTTGGCTCTCGCAATGGCATGCATGCCCAATTATTTACAATCATGTTTGACACGCTCATCAGCTTACAAATGGCACTAATAGACATTAATGCAGACAATATTTCTACCCCCAGATCTTCAGTTTGTCAGACGGGCTTCGTCCCAATATTGATTAGCATACATGTATCTTTGTTATCATATACGAGCGAACGTTAACGATACGAACGAACATGGCCTAGATCTTTTTGATCAGTCGATAGTTTTAAAAATTCATTTCAGTTCATTTGTTTGTGTTTATTAGCATTAGCTGTCTAGAGTGATTGAATATCGCTAATTTGTAATTCAATTAGCGCTAAGAGAAAAAAGTTTAGATATCTTTATAAAGATGAGGTTAAAAGCTATTCATTAGTCTCGCAACGTAGTTATGTTGCCTGGGTTGCATTTAAAGAGATTTCACAATATAGAAGCCGAAGTAAGAGGACATTGATTTCACTAACAGTAAATATTATGGCATCAAAAATTGTGATGGAGCACTTGTTAATTACAATCACTCGTTTTTAATGATTTTTGTTCTGGTAGAGATAGCTTCTTTGTATTTCGTTCACGAGTAATGTTGCTATTTTTCGTATCTGTCTCCAGCTTTACACTTCTTTGGTTGCTATGGTGTTGCTGTAGTCTGGCAAGCCGTGTGGGTGGTACTTAACTTACAATGACATCACCACGTATACTTCATGTATTTCTCTACAAGTTGGATATTGGGTAATATTAAGAGTACGTACGTGTCGTGTGTGACTCTTAAGTACTCGTTTATAGAGCCATAGTTCTCTTTTTTGCCGTTGTGATAATTCTAAGTCTAAAGTATATTATGTAATCCGTGCACCGTCCTAATTCGATTAAGCCCATAATTTCTTTGTCGTCGTAATAGAATTTCTCATGTAGTTGTTAGATCTAATAAGCCCTGCTCACTCATCAATATTTTTTTAATGTAAAAATATGCACCGTACATTAAAGGAAATCTTATGCAGTGAGATTGGTAAAAGCGGCGTTATATCGGCACTATAGCTCAAGAATTGATGTACCAATTATTTAAAAATTAGTCCTCAGTGGAAGCTCAAATGTGCAAGTCGCTGTGTGTGAGGACAGTATTACTATACCACGATAGTGGAACGAGAGCAATTTTGATTAAAGTTATTTACGAAGGGCTTGTACACCAAAAATGTGTGTGCAAGTCATGGCCCTTTATCGACAAACGGTCATCTTGTAGATGGGTATAAAATTGTGGCTTCTTTGCTCAGTCACGCTGGTCATCCGAAATATATGTTGAGTTAAAGTTCGTGATCATTCCCATTTCAAGAGTATCAATTAACGATTCGAACAAAATCACCCTGGCCTCGTAATAAGTCATTGAATTGGAATCGACATTATACGTACCTCAGGTGACCCACTTGCAAGTCCCCGTAACATATTCTGCTAAACAAACATCATAATAATTTATCGTTAATCTGCTGTTGCAGACAACATCCAACATCAGTCGATAACAGTTGCATCCTAAAGCAAAGGCCAGGTTCGGATGAGATGCTCGTATTTGAAGACCGCGTGTGTTTGAAATTGGAACTTTTATTTTCGTCCTCTTGATTCAAAATTTAAGAGATGTCTTAAATAAATAAAGGAGATAAATTAGTCAGCTATAAGAGTTCGTTAAATAGTTACTTTGAAGCATAATGTAGACCTGAAATCATTTATAAGCTCAGCGCACACTGATGACTGCGCGGTGAGGTGTCTCTTTTTCTCCTATGTGTTTCAATGGGAGAGGTGGCGCTGTGCCGTTCAACCTACCCTGGCATCAAATGTGTTCTATATGTGGATCGAAATGATGTTTCGCCTCCTACATGTACGGAATATCGATTTGGCTAGGCCCGCAATCGAGTTTTAATTCCTATTGGTATTCCTAATGTCAATATTACACTTCCGTTGGATAAACATTCGTGAAGAACACAGTTAATCTTCAGAGCTAGTTTAAAGTAGAAGGTCGGCACGCAAGTGCAGGTACATTTGGAAAAATAGCCTTTATTTACTCGTCGAAAGATTATATATTGGCATCGAGGCCACATCGACGCTTAAACTATTAAACGTAATACTGAATCTTTCGAAAAATGGAACCTGTCATAGGGGTTTCGTATGACTTTTCGGTGTGTCTCGTGTTTGCCTACCTTCCAGCGCGAACTCCAATTAGCCACAATCGCTCGCAAATGAATGCGACACAAAAGGTTGGATTGGCCACGGCCGGCTCCGCAGTGGGGGGCGCGGCCCACCTGGTGCCTGCTGGTCGCGTTCTCTGCCAGCATTTGTAAATAGATTGACGCTTTCAGGTTTATCGCTTTTCCGCAGCACACTCGCATGTTGTGTGGCACTTGTGTTTGGCGACGATTTTCGATTGTTGTCGTCGCCTTTCTGTTCGGCGATGCGCTCGTGTTTTCCCGGTTTCTATTTTTGGTGGGGGACAGCGCTTCCTCGTCCCGAGTCTATTTCGATCCCCCGTCGCCTGCGTCCCGACATTCGCCAATTGTCGTGCATCGTCCTGAGACCCCATGCTACTCACGCGCCATTCCCTTGACACTAAACGCGCAAATATTTTGCGCTCAAAACGAGTGAGGCTCGTACGAAATTCTCAATCGGATCAGTGCTACCTTAAACAAAACGACCCGTCGTCTCCCCAATTGGTTGTGAAACTGTCTCGTTTGTGTAGCGGCGCAAATTTTCAGTATTCCGATTCCTGGATCTTGGTGAAAATGTTATGAGACGTTATGAGAAAGTTCAGACGTCAGTGAACACTTATTGAGCGGCGCCACACAGGCCATTAATTTGAAGTAATTGTTTATTTGTTTGGCTGAATGTCTGAATTTGACAGTTTCAATTCCCTGCTAAAATCATTGGCAGATTCACGTTTCTCTCGAGGCGGCAATATCCCTATTTTTAATGGGAATTTCCGCCGCTGTCTCTTATCTCCTTATGGTTTTAAAACTTGAATTATTTTCATAGTCTGTAATGATAGCATTGCTTTTGTTTGTTGTCTTCAAAATTGGGCGCTGGGTCTCCGAAGGATATAAACAAATGCGTGCAAGCTAGCGTTTAAACTCTCTCCTGATCGAATGATCATGGATGTTTGCGAATTCTTCCTTTCTTGTTTAATATTTGCGTCACGGATTTCTGAAGAGTAAATAATATTTTCGTTTGTGAAGTCTCTACCTACAAGAAATACAGAATAGTGTCGCCACCTTAAAATGCTGCATTCTGTAGTTGCCTCAAGCCCCCACTGGATATTCAGTTGAGCTAATTTCGGATATTCTTACCCGTCTGGAAGCATTCCCTTAGTAACTTTTGTAAGTTACTTGAGACATTTGTCGCCATTACTTTTCCTCATTGTATCGTTAATTCTATTATTATTTTCTAAAATACGAATAAAATACGTTACAGAAAAAGTTAATTCAGCGTCATCAAAGTGATCTTGTTGTTTCCGAATTTAATTAGCAGCTCATATTGTGCTGATATAAGCTAGTCTATACATTTTTCAGGAAACAATGACATTTAAGAGATTGTGAATGCTGAAAGATTGTGGTTGGCTAGACAACTGATGAAAATATCACATTTATTGTACGGACTAGGTTATGTGTGCTAACTAGCTATGGAAGATTTATTTTCACTTTGTTTTCTGCTAGATGGGAGTAGAGTTTCTCTTCATTAAATGTCACTCATACTGGTTTCTATGGCAATGAAGGAATATTTGTTATCCAAATGTTTCTCGCCTGCAGCGTCAAGTGCGTGTTGTCCTACAAATAATACGTCAACATTCAAGTGGCATTTGAAATTTGACAACAGAGCCATCGGGGGGGGGGGGTTGTTACAACTTTGGTTTTCAAAACAATAGCAGAGCATTGCATTTAAATCGTAGCTTCCTGAGACCACTCACTGCCTGCGAATTTGACATTGTCCTTGGTATGCCTTAGTCAGGAGTCTTTGAGTTCAGAATGTCAGGATACTTAAAAGCGTTTGAATCGATATTGTATTCAGGTTGCACCGCTTGTCAACGTTGATTTGAATCGAACGCCGAGTTGCGCAAGATGTTTCAAAACGTTGGCCTATTGTCTCACCAGGATATAAATGAAGCTCGTCATGAATCTAACTCATCAGCCATTGTTGATTACCAGGGGTTTAAATGGTTCCGTACGTATGTTGTGTCTTGTTTGTACGTTCCATGGACTGCAAGTTTGTCCGATTGATGTTTACTATTTCTTTTTTCATTTCCTGCTTCGCCTTTTACTTGTCCTCCGAGTAATTCACAATTGCAATCGATAAGTGTGGTCCGCCAGTCCACATACTCCTCAGTAGTATTACAGCTAATCCCAAAATATTAGTCTGCGTTCCGAGATTATGGGTTCGAATCCCGGTTCAGGTGGAAATGAGCTGATGATAATTCACGATCGCTGGGTTAGCCTTATGGGTTGTGACGTGAGGATCGCGGACACACAATTAATTCACCTATATCGCTTTTCTCCTTAAATGCTGATGAAACTTCTGTGACCAAATACTCCTAGTAAGCTTTATTTTTGTGCTGAATGTAAGAATGGTTGTTAACAACACCAGGATCTTGCGTCGTGAAGGTGCAATCACACTCGCTCAACTTTGCTCTTTCAATCGACTGTTTTAATTGTTTCGTCACCGTGCAGATTTCGTCTGGTGACTTCTGTAATTACGCTCGTACTTTGCATTGAAATCTTGTCGCCTGGTAATCCTCTAAGCCGTGAAAAGCTCAACTTGCTGACATTTCCACGAATGAGGCGTTTGCGCAGTAACATACCATCTTGCCTGCTTCAAAGATGTTTGCGAGAAGCTAATGAAAATTTGTCAACACCTCCAGCTTTCAGTGAACAAGTTCAGCTGATATTTGTTTTTCACATACTTAATCGCAAATCATCTTAATCGTTCTCCAAGTGTGGCGGGGGGGGCTTATCATGGGGCGCAGATCAGGGTTATATCCACTACCTTCTTAGTCTCTCGGTATCGCAGATGAGTTAGGTAAATCTTTTATCTGGATTTTTCATTATATTTTATTAGCCATAGGTCCCATCCGGTACATATTGTAATTGTAATCTTTTATTTGTTTTTCTTACAAATTCAACCCATTAGCGTGGGCGCTCACAAAAAATCTCCACTGTCGCGTTACTTCTAAGTTCATGACCATTTTTTTTTGCGCCACTTCCAAGATGTCGTTAACAATTTCAGACTATTCAAGCAACTTGAAATTCGAATTTTAAGTTGTTCCGAGAATACTATAATCATTGAATCGTTTATTTAATAATTAAAAAATAATAATAGATGCTCTTTGCAGTGACGGACTACATCATAGCATGTCTTTGGCGCTCACGGCAATTCGTACTTATCTGTTCGCCGAATGCAGATCTGGCGAGCATCGGTCCATGATTAACGTGCATTAGCATCAAGAACCAGAATTCAGAGAAACCCGGAGCGAGCTAGGCTTATCTGGCGGGCAAGTTCCCACCAATGATATCATTTCCTCGTGCTTTTTCATTCGCGGAAATTTTATCGTTTCCACACTGGGCCTTTCCTCACTTTGCCTCTTTTTTACGACTGCCTAAATCAACCATTTTTGAGCGTGCATTTTTATCTGGCGTGGTGTAATACGTTTCGGTGCAAGCATTAGCTGTGGTGTTAGCCGTGCTAAGTGCCAATATCTAACCAGCGTGTTCCGCGCCCGGCAATAGTACCCCCGTTAAAAAATTCATAAAATGTGCCGCCGTTGATCTGCCAGGACCGCCAGTATCGGCGAATAGCATTAATCTCCGAATTACCCCATGTTTGTGTATAATAAACGCTTTGATGCATGCATATGCTGCGACTGAGGGTGGCGAAGAAGTCGATTGTGGCGCCATCCATAGGAAGCAGTTTGCAGAAATCATCAAAACTATCAATATCATGGTGTAATGGATTAATTGCAGTGTACTCTATCTAGATCACTGAATTTTCTAGAGGTTGGCTGCGACATCGGTAGTGTGGGAGCTCAAACTAATTTATAGATTTCCCTTTTTAGATTGAAACTTCAGGAACTCCTGTTTTCATGTTCGAAGACGATATTGGCTTATCCCAGGGGAAATGGTGATTACATTTGAATACCAAATTTCAAAACTATACGGAATCCCCATTTCTATTTATTCTCGAGCGCCACCTTACGAGCATTGCTGAGAAACGATATAATAAACGCTTTGATGCATGCATATGCTGCGACTGAGGGTGGCGAAGAAGTCGATTGTGGCGCCATCCATAGGAAGCAGTTTGCAGAAATCATCAAAACTATCAATATCACTGAATTTTCTAGAGGTTGGCTGCGACATCGATCTGTCCTTTGCGGGAGGAGAAAAGGCATGTCGATAGGCTCTTCGGATATTTCTTGATCGAACATTTCATGATTTCCTGAGAAAGCTATTTTCATGTCACATTTCTCCAAAAGGTGGCGGCACGCACGAATTCGTGTCACATGGCGGTGCGCAGCATGCCACAACTCCACCAGATGTCGCTACGTGCATTCGTCTTCGCGTTGCCTATAGTTCACCGCATCCCCTGACGATGTATGTTCAATAAGTTAATAGCATCAGAAAGCTTGCAGTTTTTTTATAAATTTATTTTTTCAATTCCCAGAATTTGAAGTTGCCAAATGCGAAATGAGATTTGATAGCATAAATTATATGTAACGTGTGGCGCTCGTTTAATGTCTCGAGACAAATATTTGTTATTATGTGCAATTGTAGGGAAAAACTGCCACGCCTATAAATTTGCCTTCGCTGCAAAATGCATTCATTATTTAGTTGCCGGCGGCGCACAATGTTTTGTCATTTTTTTTCTCTTGCGATTCGACGATCCTTCACACAATCTGCATTTATAAACAGGACAACCCCGTTGGTGGTTTTCGATGATCAAACAAGCACATAATTGGACGCAACCACCGCACTCTTGTGCGTGCACGTTGTGGATTGCCGAGTAATCCGACCATTCAAACATTTTTGGTATACTTCTTTGTAGATGGATTACATTTTTCTGCATAGGCGTATCTGTTAGAAAAGTTTTGCGCTCTATAACCTTTAATTCAGCATCTATCCAAAACCAAAACCAAAATCCACGCGTTAGAAGCGCTGCTTCTGGCCAAAGCGGAAGATTTATAATTTTGTGCGCGCATAGACTTCGAGCTCGGGGACGAACTTTTCTTGGCCTTGGTCAATCCCGGAAAGCGTCCATTATATTGCTATGACCCATACTCAATCATTTTTCAGTGCCATGCACATAGACCGGTAGCACTAAAGTTAGTGCTCGCGGAGAGATGGGTGGGGAAGGAGGGCAGTCGGTTTGCCATTACAATATACTAGAAGATGCAGTACATCAGATATATAGCCATGAGGCCATGAGGGGCGCGCTGCGCTTTACATTATTAGATGACGCTCATTTCGTCGCATTGTTTGTGACTGCGAAGTTGCAATCGCTCCAAGGATATATTTACTGTACTTTCGATAGTTTTCCAACTATCAACTGCAACAAACCAACTGATTCTTCGGATAGCCATCAGAGGGGCACCAGAAGCTGTGATGCATAGAGTGGACATGCTAAGTTTCAGAAATGTGAAAGAACAAGTAACTTGACGGGGTGAGCCGTGCTATTACCACCTATTCTTGTTTCTGTAAGACCCGTATGACGGACCCTGGCAGTGAAATAATTTCTTTTAAATACGTTTTATTTTTTTGGTAGTGAACCGATTCGACCCAACAAACCCTTTGATCCAATAGACTCTCACTCAAGTCGCTAGACAGATGGGGAAACAATGTAGTCTTCGGAACACTTCTACAAGAGGGAATTCAATGTGTTTCGATGGTGTGCTATTTTAAAATGGAAATTCGTTTTTGCAAGCAAGAGACGACTGAGGTTCAATCCTTTTCATATAAATCTCGAGTTCTTCCCAAGTTCCAAAGTGTTCCGAGACAACTGGTTGTAGACGTCGAGCTCGCGGCCAGCAATTTTAAGCGAGGATCTCCAGTTTCCGGCGACACGTGCGTCCTTTGGCCCTCCTTCGGAAAAAAAATAAAACAGACGACGACACCGCTTACATGTTAACCCTGAAATTTATCACGATGACATAATGTTGTGTGTGTGCGGCTGGTGCGCTCTCTCTCGCCTTGGCCCACTTGGCGGCGTCGCGCGAGCCCTATTAAAACGGCACGTTGTATGGCATTTCACGCGCCATTGACTGGGAGCACGCGTTGACGTCGCTGCAAATGTTCTCGCCGAGCGCACTCTCTCCCCCTTTTCTATTTTGCAGGCAACTAACTGCCTTCAGCGGGTCGGTCATACGCTTCGTTAATGCCTACACGTGATCACGTGACTTCTCGTGCATGCCCAGTGCCCATAGACTTCGTGCTCGTGATCTTTGCTAATGACGTTAGGGGGTTGCATTGTGGAAGCCTAATTTAGTAAGAGAATCGCGCCGGCGTAATGGTTTTCGCAACACTTGTTGTTTGTTGTGCATTCATGAACGAGACGGATTGATTATGACCGTTCATCTTGTTGCTTTTGTGCGCTCATCCAAATATCTATCCATAGTGAGTTATTCTTTTTAATATTGTAAAAATGCCTGCAATTAAAAACTGCAAGGTTCAGCAGAGTGTTTTGGAGTGTTCGATATTAACCTTTAATATTTTATCACCGTTTTATTGACAGGCGCTGATCCTTTTCTGATAGGAATTCTATTTTATTGATCAGAGATGGTGGATTCGGGACGGCACCGAATGAATAAGACGAACACGTGTTACGCACTCGCCATTTTAAACAATAATATTTTACTATTTTAATTTGAACTGGTTGTGAAAAACTGATTTACATGTTTTGGGTCGCTGCGACGCACGAGAACTAAGTTTTTTTGGAGAAAGAAATCCTTGCAATTTAATTTGCAATCCTTGCAACTTAGTAATAGTTTTTAATATTTTGGAAAACTATATTTCGAATGGCAGAAATGGCTGGCGCATTATTTCCTTTAACAGTGATTCAAAAATTTAATGTACTTATGATAATTGCGACGCGGACATGCCAAAAGGTTGGTAATTGAGACAAGGGCATACCACGTGGACGCTAATTGCGCCGACGCTAAATTCTGACAGTAGATCGTCCCGCGACGTCTCCAAATGCAGTAGGAAAAAACCACTTTGGGTTGGATCTGTTCGGGATATGCAGTGCGTTGCACCCCGAGCCTCTACGCTCAAGTTGTCGTTTGCACTCCTCCCGAATTGCCGATCGTCGATCGCTGACCGAATGATGGCTGAACATTTATTTCGGGTCTAATCCTTCTGTGCCTGTGTGCACAAAAGCCGTGTGTGGACCACCACAGTCGGAAAGGTCAGATGCACTATACAAAAATCCAATATCCTCCTGTGACCATTCAAGAAATGTTGTGAAAATACAATATCCTTGTTGCTAGATGCCGTCTATCCGGGGAAAAGATGCTCAATAATTTATGATTGTCGTTTTTCTTTTAAATTTGATGAATACAGTGTAAATGCATAAAGGTCATTATTTTTTATTGTCCATCATTCGATGTTCTCCGTTCATCATTTGGATTGCGCTGTTGCCACACTTGTCCTCTTTAATAGCAACGCCATCTAGTGAAGATAGCACAGGAGAATGCCTTTTTTTACTTGCAGTTGCAGTGACTCGATACGCGCTGCGGGCGCATCGCAAAGTATATATTTTTTTCAACAAAAAGAAACACATCCCAAAAGCCTAGCCTATTCAGTGTTTCCCCCCTCACACTAAAATCTCGAATTGTCTGATCAAGATCCAAACTAAGTTGAGAATCGCGTGGACTCGCTTCTGAAGATGCTGGCGGGAACCAGACCAACACAAGACCATTCCTGTGCTTAAGCTTCTAAACTGAAATCCCATCGAAGTTGTCCTGTAGCTAATCCTCGTGATAAATCTCACGCTCATTCGCTCGATCAAATTTTATCTTTCGGACGAAACGAACTTCGATGACCCTCGTCTTCAGTTCAGCATCACTTCACCGAATCAATAAGGGATACGCATTAGCAGTCCTGCCATTGGCCCCTGTGTTCCTGTGTGCGGTTTAGTGCTTGTGGCTATCTAATCGATGGTATAAATTTATTCCAGTGGGATCCAAACTGTCTGGCCCAGTTTGCAAAAAGGCATCACCGCTGGTAGAGAAATTCGCCATATGAAACAATAGTAATCCTCCATAATGACCATTCTGTCTGTCATCAGTAATTTTATTTTCTGAGCGAATTCGACATTTGGGCTAATCTGACATGTGCTCCCGAATAGTGATAATACAGCGCCGGTGCTAATGCTATCGTTGAAATTAATGATAATATAATAGTCGACTTTTAACTTGGCCTTTCTACTTTAAACTGATTTCTCCCCTAACTTCTGTCACTCAGTGAGTGCTATAATTGCCAGTGCATGGTATCGGGATCCTTTTATGTATTGTCGCATCGAGACATTGTCATCGAGATCCAAACTGAATTTGCGCTTGAACACTTACAGTATATATCCCCACTACTTACCAATGCTCCTTCATCCGTACTGTACGATACAAAAAGACGAAGAGTAAAACGACAGAAGCTACGGTATTCACTCTTAAGTCTTAGAAGACATTCTTTGTATACTTTCTAGAATGAAGTAGTTTCCAAACTAAAAATGTACGAGATGTCAATGTGTTGGCAAGTGCTTTTCAAGTGAAGCATAAAATTGCGACTCTGGGGTGCCTGAAATATAAAGTTAGTCTTGTTTGTTGGCCACCATATCTGATCGCGAGAGCCGAGAGAAATTCGCAAACGTTCTCTTAGTCTTACGGCTTAACTGTTTTCTCGTTGAAGTGTGTGTGTGCCGTGTGCGGCATGTGCAACAACGAAATGCTATTACGAAATTGGACTGCTCTAATTAAATAGGACTTGCCACGATTTATCACAATTTCAAAACACGGCTGACTCATTCGTCGTGTTTCCTCTAACCTCCTCCAAATTGTTTCGACGCCTGGGTTCGGTGTGGTCACAGATTTCGACGTCGCTGGCGAGAAACTCTTGATTAGATTTTCATCGTAGCAGAAGCACCTACTGTATATTGTAGTTCGTACTTAAATCGGGCTACAGATGACTTTTTGCCAAATTGAAATGTAAAAAAAAAATATTTTTACGTGCTGGAAGTTAATATTTCGCAAGTTTATTAATAAGTTGATTATAAAACGTTCTCTGAATCTTGGAATGTTTCATTTAAACATGCATGTGTTTTTTAAATATTTTCCAAGCGTCTGCTCCTCTGTGGAAATTATGTATTATTATTATAAAGTTTTTGTGATAATTAATTTCAATTATGATTAACCAAATTACTCTTCATTTTTTTATTTTTTAGTTTAAGCAATTGTAAGGAAAACTAATCATTATTATGTATTGACATCTTACGTACATGTCTGGTATTTCCGTATTGCCATTTCTTGCGTCATTCTATTTTTTCCCATAGATAATCGCATCAAGATCGAGTCGATTGGGTGTTCCAATTTTTGAGATAATACGCGATTGCAAGTTATTGATAGTCAGCGTGAAGTGGTGAAGGCTACATACTTGATTTTGATTTGGTGTCGCGTGAACTCTTTCTCAAACAATAACATTCACATCCAGTTAGTCGCGTTCAAACAGGGAATCAAATCGATCGACTAGTCGGCTGTACGCATTACTGTACATTTACTGGTACATTTATATTTGTTACTCGTACTTATATTTGGTGTGTTTGTTTTTCTACGTCGATTTCAATTATGTTTTAGTGAGCCAACAACTATATCGATTTGACAAATTCCGAAATCTAATCACAATCAACATACCACCTTCCATAATATCAAGTATTGAGGTACTGATCGATCGAAGGTCGATTTTCATTCTAACGTCGTTGCTGGGAGATTTTGCTGATAACGTTCTGTACCCGTAAATGACCTCTATGCATGCCAGTTTTTGGTTCCCTCTGGTGGCGTATCCGAGATTCAGTTTGCTCCTAGCGGTTAGAGTAGATCGATGATCTGAGAATTATCGATAGTTTTTTTTTTGGAGAATCACCATGGTGCGTTCTTAGCGGTCTAAGTGATGAATTGGGATTTGGCGGATGAAGCGCCACTAGCAACCTCACCGACAATTGCAGCCTCACCTGCCAGATGATTAATTCTGCGCCAACTAGTGATAAAGCGCAAACCCATGAGCCAGCTGCAGCGCACGCTTGTAGGAACCTGGCGAGTGAAAATGCTCAAATATAATAAATTGTGTGACTGTGGCAACGTTTCTCGGTTCGTGATTGGCTACATTTTGTGAGCCCCCGTCCAATTTGACGGCCACTTACGTAGAACTAAAATTGACGCAAGAATGTGACACATAAATTATGACTTCTGCAGACTTGACATA
Organism: Mycogona germanica; assembly: GCA_034698785.1. Taxonomy (NCBI): domain Eukaryota; kingdom Metazoa; phylum Arthropoda; class Diplopoda; order Chordeumatida; family Chordeumatidae; genus Mycogona; species Mycogona germanica. The sequence goes on along the minus strand of JAQGBY010001722.1, from coordinate 11,623 downwards.
TTTCAGCTTAGCATTGCATTAGCATTAAAGTATCGCGATTGTATCGCACAGCCCATGCCCAGCTCCTGGGACCCAGCTGAACACTTGCGGTGTGTTCTGGGAAGTAAGCTCTCGCTGTTCTTTTAGTCATCTGTGACATTAAAGCATTTTGCAAAGAAAAAATTTGATGTTTACCTGAAATCGTTAAATAAAATGCAAAGGCGGAACATTAGCGCTCGCTCATTTACGTGCTAATCTCACTAATAAATCTGTTATTGGTGCGATGATTTCAAATCGGAAATTGTTATTTATTTTTAACGAAATTATGAAAGTACGACTGCTACTGCTGAGATGGTTTGTTAATAAATATTTTTGCATTTATCTGAACGAATGATTTAAGACCAAAATCTCACCAAAACAAAATTCGCTTTATGAAATTGCAAATGCGAGTTCCGTTAATCAAGGACTTTGTACTGAATTCTAAACCATGATGAAGCATTATTTCCTCTTGTTAAGTGGTTGTATCCCTGTGTTGTTTTGGACAGGGTTCATATCTAAGAGGTATTACAGAAAACGCCTCGTTTGCCTGTCATTGTGCGTTATGTCATTTCATGCCAACTCATCCAACTATGCATGCGCGTTTTGGAAACCTTGCCATTTTTAAGTGAGCTTTTGGTGTTGCCAAAACATGTTTCTTCCGCCGGTGAATGCCACCAAAACGTGTTTCGTCAGTGCATCTGTGCATTTTCTTGGGAGCGGGAGGGAGGAAGAAAGAAGCAGAGAGAGAGAGAACAATCGCCCCACGGTTTTTAATGGTGGTTTTATGGTAACGCGAAGTCAATTTGTTGTGACGGCCTAAAGCCGTATTTAAGCAGTGTCAGCAGACACCTTTCGCAAATAGCTCGCATGGGAGTGAGATGACAAGTAAAAGTATTGGAATCCTCGATGGCATACCAATAATAAGAATGGTATACTGTAGACCATATTCTGTACATTTATGTCATAATGCAGTATTATCAATGATAGAATAGAGATGAATAGAGATGTCAAAGATTTCATCTTCCGCTTCAAAAGATATTGAGATTATCAGAGTATTTGACGCAGTCATTCCTTATTGATTCTTCCTTGAAAGCGGTTTCAATCCACCGACACACGCTCACAGGTGCAATGCTCACTTGTGACAGGTTATCTGTTTCGCCAATCGGGACTGTTCCTTGTTATTGCCAGTGTGCTAAGATAGTGAGACTTAGAAATCCTCCGTTGGTGTCTCCATAGAGCTTCATTGGATGAAGAACTGTCTTCCTGAGACTTGCGTCTTTCCGATCACCTATCATTATTCTTTCCTTTTTGCAACTCTCAAATTGACTAAACAAGGAAACGAAATATAAATAATTAAGTCTGATGAATAGAAAGTGAAGAAAAAATTCTATTCCTTTCTCTAAAGTTATTTTTAATTTAATTGAACAACATTATCACGATCGCTGTTTGTAGTACGACTCTTGGTAGCCCAGTCGGTATTGCGACTGACTGGCTCGACGGTTCCGGGTTCGATTCCCGGCGCGAGCTCGCGATTGTTCGATCCCCGGGGCACTGGTGAAAATATGTCCCCTCACATAGCGCCTAAGCACCAAGAGGGGTACAGAAACGCCTGTAGTGCAGAAGTCAGTGATGGGAAATAATAATAAAAAAGGATGTCGTTCTCATTACTTTGGCCGTATCATCACGTATTGGTGTATCTTAAAGGAATAAGTCTTTTCAGGTGTTCGGAAAGAACAACCTCGTTCTGCGACGGCTTCGAGGTATAGACATCAAAGAACTACAGGTATATGGCTTCGGAAAAGTGCATCAACCAGCTACAGTGTAGATGACTGTCTTAAATGTAACTATTACTATTTAGAGTGATTAGCGCCTGTTAAAACATTTACTGCTCTTTCTCCAGTGTGTGTAATTAAAGAGCATTTTGCGTACCAGAATGTATGCGGGTAGGGACGAGCGCTCTGAATTTCATAGAATTGCTCGCACTATTTGTGGTTTGCTCGACCTTTACTCTCATTAACCTGCCTTCAACATTTCCTATTCCAATCACGTCTTGCACATTATATAGCTCCTTGAGATGGGCGTGATTTATGATCCCGCATATGTTCGCCTTGTCATTCCATGAAATAGGGATCGTGAATGCGCTGTTTGTGGTTGAGATTCCACCTAATGTAGTTTTTGAGTATGATGCACGTTAATGGTATCCGCTGTTTGACTATACTCTCTGTACCGGTAATGGTAATGATTATCCAGAAATGGATGCACACTGTTTCATAATGGCGTAATTTGCCAGTATCAGGCACCAGAATAATGCTCTCTTTGCGTAATTCAACTGTAAATGAGATGTTCTGTAGTTTGATTTTATCGTTTAAGTTGGTTTAAAATGTAAAAAAGCTTTTAGGCGTGTTCCTTTTTTTAAATTATTTTTCATCACTGTAGTTATTGCACTACAGGCGTTTCTGTACCCCTCTTGGCGCTTAGGCCCTATGCGAGGGGCATATTTTCACCAGTACCCCGGGATCGAATAATCGAGAGCCCACGACGGGAATCGAACCCGGGACCGCCGAGTCGCAATACCGACTGGGTTATGACGAGTCTACTCGACTCTTTAAGAGTCCTACTATGTGTATGTCAATACGCGCTTCACTAACTAAATGGAGTTATTATTTTTGATGTGAGGTTTCAGATGTCGACGCTAGGGGCGTTTTGCGAAAAGGCAAACGCCAATGAAATTAACCGGCGATCTATTCGAAGAGAAGCACTGGGTGGGGGCCTCACGCATCGGCGCAATCAGCCCTTCGAAGCAATTTGTCGTGTCATTCCTCAGTCTTTTAACTTCTGTAATGTTGATGTAGAGGCCTTCTTCCGGTTATGACATAGAGATTGCCTGTCCTCGTATTTTCTAGTTGTACAGCTTTCACGAAGGCCTAGAACATGACAGTTTATGTGCGTGACATACATGTGCGCTACGTCAGCTTTAGTACGGTTGTTTATTTTGTGAGAGATTATTTATTGAAAGAGCGAGTAACGTATTCGTCAGCCTCTTATTACTGAAGACCTAAGGGGTTAGTTTGGGGGAAAAACATAGATTCTTAAGCTATTAATGTTAAAAATGAGAAAAATAAGAAATGTTAAAAATGCTTCACTCGAGGATCATTCTGGTTCATTGCTTGTTCATTCTGGTTCATGTGCTTGAGTGAAATCATTTTTTGGGAATTAGTACTATATCGATTTAATCAAATGAAAGCATCAAATCAAATAACAAAAATAAAAAATAAATTGAGTGCAAATTTACAATATATATATAATATAAAGACAACATCGTTGTTGTCCGAGTCTTTTATTTTTTGTATTTTTGCAACATTTTTTTATTTTTTGCATTGGCTATCATTTTACAGTCTCAATTGAACGAACAAGGATATGAAGGCACCTTTCAATTATTATGGCTCACACGTTTTCGCAAATTAAAGGAAGCTGTGTGTATGCGGGTTTTTCTTTCTTGCCAGACATTTCCAATGAACAAGTGTCGATTTCGATTCCTTAATTGCCTACTTGATTATTCGAAACGACATTTTCGTTCGCAGTTTTGAGCTCCAGGAAAACTGTGATTGTCCGATTAGTAGTGACTGACTGTGCTGGGGACCCGGCTCGGGGTGGAGGAGGGTCTGTGTAACTGCGAGAATATCGCGTTGACGGTTTTTTCAACCGCGGCGCCGACAACGACACTATTTTTAGATCGGCCATCCTGTGGCGTCGATGACGTCTGCGAAAATCACGTTAATCACAGTCGATGATTTATACGGGGGTTTTCACGAGCTTTGATTCGCGCGGGTTTATCGTGTTGGGTTGCCCGATATGCCATTACAGTCAGGCTACGGCACAGCTATGAGCTTATGAGAATTCACGCAATTGCAGCGAATGTCATCCACTTTGAACCCCCATATTATCAGCTTTCGATTTGGTGGCGACTTGCGGCTGTTTGGTGGGATGGAGGAGCGATGTAACTTAACGGATTCAGTTGCCGGCTCCATTTTATCTCCCCCCCTCCGTCGTCTTGTTCCTTTTTCTCGGGAGAGAGTGGAAATTGAGCCGCCCACTGGGCGATATTTTCGGGTGCTCGTGTGCCCACTTAACCATTAGAATTGGCGTCGTAATGCGCATGTAAATTTAGTAAGAAATTTGCCTGCAATAATACGCCCAGCGCACACTCGTATGGCGGGCAGGAAACAGGAGTTGCGGATTTTGATGGCTACGAGATAGCAGAGCTGCTTTCGGTTGTGCCAAGTTATGATTGGCGTATTTGGCGGCCATTTTTACGCTGGGATGGCGCACGCCCGGTTGCAGGGCCGTCAGATAACTATTAGAACCGGATGTTTTCGTATTTAAAAGCACTATAGAAAATGCATGTGCATTATTGCCTTCGAAAAAGTATACTTACATAACTGGGATTACTTTATTAAATCTTTATATCATGAAAACCAACAAATGCACTATTAACAATTCAGACAAATAGAAAAAATTCGAATTTCTGTTCGGGACAAGTATTTTGCGATCTAAATTAAATTATTGTTGCGGTTGTCTATTGATAGGTTTACTACAAGAGATTTTGGAATTTATGGCAATGTATTTTTACTTTTATTCTTCCCCCAATCGTTTACAATATAAGTTTATATTATCTGATTAATATTTTTGCTTTTATCTGATTATATTGATTCATCTGACAATAATAATCCATAATTTTTATCTTCGTCGAAAACAGAACCACCATTACTTTGCTTAAAATTTGTCGTCACGCTTAAAAAATATATTTTCATTTGCAAATTTATTTTATGAATCCGAATTTTCGATAAATTTTTAGGCGCTTTAATAGTGCGTCAAACAAAGGGTCGGATGGGAGTGTGCTTAAAACTAGAAGAACTGGACGACCTATACAAATCCGGCTTCCAACAATGTCTCGACTATAATGGCCTCTGTTCCACGGCCAAAATTTAAACTTAGCTCCAGTTTCACGAATTTCGAAAGGGTGATTGTCCTAAGCAACCATCAGCAGATCGTTTTAAGAATCCATTGTCTCACGTCGGGCTTCCATTGGGTTTTCTTAGAAATTCGGTTCAGTGACAGAGCTATAAAAGCAATTTGTAGTGGTGATATTAATAAATTGTAGTTGTTTCTTTCGATTTAATGGGTACTCATCGGCGGAGTTAAGTACAGGTACAACCTTCCCTGAAATAGGCACGCTCTGAGCTAAAGGATTTCAGGTCGAAGCACCCGTCGATAGCTTTAACTAATCTAACAGCTTTAGCCAATGGTGTGTATTAAGGTTCACGGTGGCTACAAAATATTAAATAATTGTTTTATGTAAATGTTTCGCAGATATTATTCTTAATCGAGAGTAGCAGCTACGTAATGTGTTTTGGAAACACTACAGTTCCATGTCCAAATTGTTGTTTAGTACTGCCGCTATTTTTTGTTGCCTTTTCTATCATAATAATATAGAACATTGTGACATGCATGTTTATACAAATGAGCTTTATAATGACATCATTTCTTACAGAGGATTAAATCACTCGCAAACAAGCACGCTATTTTCCCTTCTTCCATATTACGTGACTGGGTATTACTTGGGCAAGAACGTATATTTCGATTTCGTTGAGATGAATGCTGCGCTTATCATTAGCATATATATATTCAAACTGATCTTTTAAGTCTCCAATTAGGTGAGGAAAAAAAATTCGTGGTGGAAAGTGTCCTTTCTTTTTGCAAAATTCAAGTTAATCAATGATATTACCCGACCTCCTAATTTCTAAAAAAAATGCGTATTTGTATATATTCAAATTATTTAATAATTAATTACTGTCAGAAGTGCATTTGATTATCTGTGTAGTTAACTTAGGTGAAACTTGATGCCGTGCTTGAATGCCAGCGATACTTATTGTCGCCGCTTGGGACACTTTCACTAGACGCGAGCCAATTGGCCTACATCTTCACTCAAAGGTCACCAGAGGGTCCACTTATTTTGTTGAATAGTGCAAAAAAGTCTAGCGTCAGATGTCCCCCAAAGACCGATTACGATGAATCGATGGTGTACAACTTGTAGTAATCCATCAAACGCGCTTTCGTGATTTCGTGAAAGGAAAACTGCTTTCGCGAAGGCACGCTATGATATGAGGTGCATGATGTGTAGAGCGCATGTTAGCAGCTTAATCATTAATCACTCTTTTGCTGTGTAACTGGTTAGTGGTTCACGGTTGCTTTAGCCAGCCGTTATGATGGACCGACACATCGAAGAACATATTTTTTACGAACATAATATTCATCTATCCCAATCATTTGATGCACTCGTAAAACCAAAACTTCGTTGGTTAAACCAATAAAAAGTAACGTCTTTGGTTTCAGGACCTTTTTTTCTCAGGCGTATCATTCCACCCTTTCTAAGATACTTTGAAAGATACTGGTGCAGTCTTAGTCGGCTATTAAATATTATAAGTACGGCAGCATCAACTTGAAATTCGTATTTATGATGCTTTTAAACTTATCGTATTACATCACGTACAAGTACATAATGAGTCATAAAAAAGAGCACCCATATAAAAGAATATCGTAACTTCGTGAAAAATGCTTCAAGTTAAAAGAAATTTGGCACTTACATAGAACAATAGTGTAGCAACAAAAATGAATTATAAAAATGTGATCAAAATGTTCTCCGGTGGCCTTGACACAAGCCCGGAGTTGAACGCGCCATTATTTGATTGGCGAATCGATTATATGCTGGTCGAGTTCAATCCAAGTTTTCTTAATTCGTTGTTTTCTTAAACCATTTCCTGGAGAGCTATCCAAATTTTTCTTTTTGCACCGTATTTTTTGTTTTCACGTAATTTTTTTTTATCTCAATGCGATCTTCCCGAGTAAACACCATTTTTGATGCTCTGTCGATGGTTGAGTAGACGAATTTTATCTCGATACGCCACCTACGGGAAATGAAATTAAGCTGATACGCAGCACCAACTATGCACAGAAAATTTGAATCTACTAATGAAAGTAGATAACTGCAAAATTTCATTTAAATCTAAGCACTTTTCACGAAATTGTGATACTTTTTATAGTGGTGCTCGTTTTTACGACTCGCAGTGTACATGTTTATGCTGTCGTAGGATGCGTGGCCCTGCTTTATGCGACAAAAAAGAAACATCTTATTCAATTGTAGATTAAGCAAATCTACTATAGATCTGATTATCACTGAAAATTGCATATATTTTTATTTAAACTATCTCTTCTAACAAAATTCAAATGAAGTGCAGGTTCTGCGTCCAGCTGTATATTTGTAGCATTTTATTCTCGAATAAGCAATTCGATACGAGCGACTGTGCACGCCTCAAGCGTTGGTTTATATTCGACCATGAGAATAAATAGTTAAGATCAAGTCGACAAAGAATAGTTTTCTTTTCCATAGTCACGAGAGAAGATCCACACGAGCGGGCGGGTCCAAATTATGCCGGCGCCGTGTACACATCATGTACATGTATATACTCGTATAGAGATGCGCAAAAATTTGCATCCGAACTCTTGTCTCAACCATCTTTATATCCACTCGTCGTCGTCTTCGTCATCCCCCTCCCCCCTGTAGTTGCTGGCGAAACTGCGTACTAATAAATCAGCGAGCTCACGATGCAACTCTGTTGTTGCAACCACCACGGTCGGTCGTAGTCTTTCTCACACCGCTGCTACGTCCACGAATTCTCCCCTTTGCGGTGTTAAAATAAAGTTTTAAGTTATTTTGATCGTCATGACCTTTGATGTTTTACGTTAGGGCCACAACAAATTAATTCTTTAGTAGTTTTGTTGTATAAGATGAGAGCTGCAACTTTAGGGGAGTTGCGTGGTTTTCACATGGATCGATCCCCATATATGTTATTTTTAGTTTTACCAGAAAGTGTGCAGTATGAAAACAAGCCCCTGATGTGATGCAACTCTTGTCTCTTCAATGTGAACTTTCGTCTCAAACTCGTAAATGACATCGCCACATGAATTTTTGTCAGTTCCCAACGGCGAGTCGCGCCCAACGGTTCGTACAAACGGCCGCTGCATCGTCCGCGATCGGTCCGACGAGCATCCCCTTTCGCTGATGGCGAATATCATGACCGTCGTTTGGTTTTAACAATATGCGAACGGCGAGGTTGAGGTCTCATTCTTCTTTTCTTTCTGTTTTATAAATAGGCCCGGCGAAGGAGGAGGGCGTGCCTCTTAGGGTTCGCGGAACAATACGCCATTTCACCCCTTTATATGTTTGTGTGTGCGCGCGCGCGATTCCCGCTAAAACCGTTTCCATCTCATTTATTATTTGTACCCGTCAGATTCAGAACCAAGCTAAAGGCGAATGACGAAAAGTCGTTCGTCCGAACGCATACCTATATTGCACAGTAGTTGTGAACAAAATGGGAAGTTTAATTGATTAAAATATTCAAGACGATTCGAAATTGTCACTCTTAAACTGTCAGCAACGCCATCGAGGTAATGCGCACTTTTAATCAAGGACAAATTAAGAAATTGCCCATAAATAAAATTGTGATAAAAAATAATAATTACAATTACAATTTACATTTTTTATACACGTTGTTCATTTATTGGGTTTATTCAATTTACCACCACTGATGTGATTCTTGTGATTCGTTGAAATTCAGAAATCTGTATTTCTGCGTGACCAAACGATAAGTGCAAGTCTTTTATTCGCTTTTGATTACCGCTCCAACTGCGACTTCGCTGTGAGAAATGGATGCTTCAGCCGATTATTCTATCTTCGGCAAAATTTGCCTTAAGCGTCGTTTGTCATCTAGTGCGTGAGACGCTGTTATGAAACGATTCCATGGCGGGTAATCCACAAGTTTTTGGAGAACTGCCATTAAATTGGTCTCCGCGAACGACGAAGCGAAGAAGCCCCTTTGACGTTGAATGCGGAAAGGGTCCAACAATTCTCGAAATGTGCATGGAGCATGTTGTTCAAATCATGGAACCGTGACGAGCGTCACTTGCACTCCAGGGTTCGAGCTCACTTGGGAGAAGAAGTGCAATCGTTGTACTATCGAAATGAAAAGTTTTGTTTTAGTATCCGTCCTCGCGAGAGCCACGAACGCGACTTAGCGCGAAGAGCGACAGACAGATGACATGACCCCTTCTTTATCTCTCAATCTCAATGAGTTTCAAAATGTAGAAGCGAGCATTCACCGTAATGATAATATTAGTGTGCACAGAAGAAGATATTCGTATCTTAAACTTGGTCTGATCAATTACAGTAGGTTTACAGTTTTAGGATTCTACGCATTTTTATATTGATCATCAGCTTCAGCTTGGTGATAAACCTAGGATGTCTCAACAACTGTAATAATAAATCGGAGCAATAATACAAATACAATAATAATAATAAGGGAAATGTGGGTTAATAAATTCGGTCATTTTGTAATGGGATATTTGTACTGAATACAACAAACTCATGTTTGTGATTAATGACTGAAGGGAATTGTATTTTGGTATAAACAACATACGGTGTTTATCCGCACAGCATGGTCGTTTTTGAGCAACATCGCAGGAAACGGGTTGACCTAATAATTTGTCCCGAATTCTGGCCAAATATGTCTGGGTGTTCGCGATACAGCAAAACCTCCAAGCACGTTTTCCATATATCTTCTAATCCTCTGTGCGCGCCAATTCCCGATGGTCGTTCGAATTCGTGTGACATAAATTTGGATCTGTCGATTCCGGCCCCGATTTTACTGCACCAATTAGTCAAAAACACATACACACATAACATAACATCGTTTTTACATTAACTTCGGCATCGCGCTGTTATGGTCTTAGTATTCGAGTGTGAATGTCGATGGGTATTTGGCGTGCGATTACATCTCGTTTGCCTCGACTGACTGTTTAATCAATCTTCAGATGGCAAACACTGTAAACAAGTACACTGTAATATTAAAATGGTTACGTCATTTACAATAAGATAATTAAATTAAATTAATTATTCTCAATGTATCGAATATTTCTTTTCGTATCGCCAAATCTTCATCAAAACGACAAAAATTAATTTAGTTGAAGGTTCAATATTATAAATTAAAAATTGAGTTCGGGGCAGCACCGATCGAAAGACAATCAAAGTGATGAACTATTTTTTTAAAAATAATATAGTTCCTAATTATTTAATGAGAATGAGCTATTTTGGAACATACGTCAACTGACAACTGCTGGGTGAACATGATTCACATCCACAAAATTCCCATCGTAACAATAGACGGCTGATGATCGCAGTAGTGTGCGGTATTATTATATTTATAAATGTTAATTTGCTACAATAATGAGGGAGTGGGGGGAAATTAATAAATGTGAATCGTGTTCGCCCAGCTGTCTGCGTGTGTTTTAAAATTGTAGATTCTAATTAAATATTAGGAAACTATAATATTATTTTTTTAAAGAGTTCGTCAATCTGATCGTCTTTCGTTCGGGGCTGTCCCGGGCTCAATTTTTAATTTCTAAATCTTCATCAGCTTAATATACCTTCTATATATTTATACAGACTGTTTTTAAAAAATGAAAGCCTATTAAGGGGCAGAATCATTTAAAACTTGGTACGTCAACTCAAATTTAAACCCATCATAGCCATTGTAAAACCAAGCGGTATGCCATGTATGCTGATGTTGACTATCCGTCATCGCTCGGTCTGTAAGTCGCAGTCGCTTATCACATTTTGAGATACTTGGCCTGAATCCTTGACTGAATCAATAATCGAGTGCAAATGACTATTCGAACGCTTGAAGTGGGGCCTAAAGTGGGGGCTTGAGTTAATCCACCCCATATAAAAACTGCATCAAATATGCCGTTGACCCATTTCGGGTTCACAGTATTTGCGCGACAACTGTCACCTTGAATACGAAAATCGACAAAATCGGACGCGACAATATTTCGAGGCTATGAGGCGAAGGGGGATGCCCGCCTTCTGGCACGACGAAAGGTCATGAAATGGGCAATCGCTACAGTGTATTTTAAATCCTCTGGTCTTTTTGAGACGCGCACGAGCTTTGCTGAAGCATACTCAAGAAAAGTGCAACATAGGTTGCGTTGAACTTTTAAGAGCGTTCGGGCACGTGATCTGAATTTGATGATGGCGCCTGCGATCTCGAAAGCCAGCTTTCCCAAAATGTCAATGACAGTTGAGATCTCTCAAGCATACTCAACGAGGTTACCAGTGTGACAGGGCCTTAAGGGAAGTTGCTGGAAATGGGAGGCATTTTGAGTGGGTGTGTTTTTTTTTGTGATGCGGAGGAAGTTTGTCCCGGTTTACATCAACGTCGGTGAGAGTTCGGGACGAACGTGGAGCGCTGTCGCTAAATATATATATGCATATATTGAATACATGTATATAAATATGTTGGTAGCAACCTTGAAGCTGGCTCAATCGAACTAATGAGTTTCTAATAAATAGTGTTCTGGAACACGCCGAGACAGATATTATTTTAAGAAGAGAAATAAACCATTACCAATAAAAATCGGTGACTATGACGGAGTGTAGCGTTGGTCAACGAGAAAATATTTTCAAATATCCACCTCGTGTTTTATTTTCACT
>JAQGBY010001721.1:0-27338 GCA_034698785.1 Mycogona germanica | reverse complement strand
CAACACATGTGAAGAGTTGATGGATCCCGTTCAGTCTATAATGGGTGCTCTCGGACATGATGGACGTCTGTAAGGGAGCTGAGGGGGGTGATAAGATACTGGACAATGGGAGGGTAAGGGACAGTAGGATGGAAGAGGAGTACCTTTTGATTTCCATCTTTCTGGAAACTTTTTGGCCGTATTGGTGAGATTGGCCAGGTTAGATGGTGCAGCACAAAGATCAATCTCTTTCACCTTTCAACAGATGTCTGTCCGTTGCTGGACCAGAACTCTGAGGCTGCTGAGCTCTGATATACTAGATTGAATTAAATAGAATCTTATTCCAGGACGGAATGTTCATTAAACTATCGAATGTCTGATTTCTGTTCTGACTGAGTTCGTTCAAGCAGAACATTTGGCGTGAAGATCGAATAGTTTTGAGTTCAGCACGATTTTTACCAGCATGGTTACCAGCATACTTAATATACCACCAACTATCCTCTAATGTCAGCTTCAAAAAGAGTAGTCCAATACCAATACTTTGCATAATTCTGATGTTGGGGTTAAATCAGATGGTGGACACCATTGTGACGGCAACAAACTAAGCATAACAACACGTCACAATGTCTTTGTTGATGCAAGCCCTGCTACGAGTAACAAGCCCAACCTCGTATTGTTACCTTTCCAATAACACACTACAGTAATGTCAATACATCGTCTATGTGGCTGCCAACCAGCTAGCTGCTAGCTGCACCCAATATGCTGATAGGTAGTAACAATGCCCTAGGACAATTGTCGGTGACGGTTAAGAAAATATAAGGGGGAGAAGGGAGCGACCACTTCACGAGCGACAATATGAAGGGGCTGAAACGGAAATCGGGGAAGCAAAAGAAATACTCTGTATAAAGTAGTATAACGAGTAGGAACTAGGATCACCCTTTTCCCAGATATATATTTGCTCTTGCATTCAAAATACTGTAGATTACAACAAAGGTAAATGTCTAGTGATAGATTGACAACAACAAAAGTTTCGAACTTTGTTTCAAAGAATAAATTATTTAATAATTTCATACAAAACCCAAAGTTAAAACATGTGGTGCAAAAAGTTTAAGGTCTGGAAAACCTTTTCTTGAGCTACAAATGATATTTTTGCCTAACCTAGGCCACAGTCCCTTGTTGCAGAACAATTATAAAGAGCAAAACGTTAAATATTTAAAGCAATGATAAATTGTGATGCAGGAATATCAATCTAAGAACTCGTAATAATATTCTAAACAACAATGAAATTAGGAAAACTTGTATCATAATGAGAAATAATTTTAGGACGTCTGGGTGATAATAATCAGAGATGGTGAACTCGGGACAGCACCGAATGAAAGAAAAGACACTCGTCTTTAGAATATTATTTTACAATTATTTTAATTTGAACTTGTATTTTTCGTAATTACCAGTTCAAATTAAAATGATGGTAAATATATTATTATAAAGACGAGTTCGCCACTCGTGTTCGTCTCTTTCATTCGGTGCTGTCCCGAGTTCACCATTTCTGATTGTATCATAATAATTCTATAAAAATTTTAAAAAATTTCTTTGCGTATTTTTGTTGTGCTTGTTCGTGATATTTCCACAATAGAATAACTAATAAAGTCCATCGATAGGCTCCCGATGAAATCAGCTTGTACGGATACAATTGCAGATTCGATACTCGACGATTGTTGCAGGAAATGTAAACACAATCAAAAAGATTGTCGTGAGGGTGTAATCAAACCAGCATTATAAAGTGATTCTGTCTACCGAGTAATCCTCTATTATTCATGATAAAATGCAACAGCCATGAGTCTGTATGTACTCACTAAAACCATTTCAAACATTCAAGCCCGCCTAGGTGTGTGCATTAAACTTCCATTTGCTGTCGATCTACGAAACCCATCTTTTCGCATTTCTACTCTTGTGACCTTCGGGTGAGAAACTATTGTATTTATTTTTGTAATTGATTCCAAGTCGTGGGAATGCCTGGACAAGAATTGTGTTCGAACCGTGCTACGTTTATCAAATACTAAACATGAAATTTCAAAATCTTAACGTTTCCTTAAATTAGATACAGGTGACACGAACTGATGATTTATGTGTCAAACCACAAGCTTTAATTAACAAATTACTAACTCGATTGCATGTCAATTTATTTTTACCCCCTTAGTAGCGTATTCATGGAATATCAATCGATAAAATGAAATAAATTTTGTGTAAACAGACACGAGGTTATTTTCAACACTGGTATTGTACTACTACAATTTCTATACAGAGTAGGACATGAAGAAGAAAAAAATAATTGCTGAGTTTCGATGATCATCTGTGGATTCGATGTTCTCAGGACGATGTACGCCTGATTCAAAAGATAGATTGTATCGCCTTACCGACGAAATTCAACGATTGTATTATTCAAACCGAATTCCGTCAATTCCCAGATCAGATTTAGGCCATCACTCCAGCTGCCAATCACAGTCCTGCGAGGTTAATTGATGGGGGGTAAGGGTGGGGGGAATGGAGGGTTAGATATGGAAGACGGGGGAACCTGATGTGGTAGTGGTGATATTCCTTCTGCTCTATTTACCTGCGGGCTTCTGAGTAACTTACTTTACCTCCCCCCCCCTTCCCTCCCTCCCTTATCCCACCAGACGCGTCACACGCACACACACGCCGAGTGTGGCGTGCGCGATAATTAGGGCTGAATGTCGTCGGTGACTGACACAGAGTGTACGACATCGAGTCTCATGTTTGCGAGCGAGCTGTTCTTATAATTGGCAGATCGTCGACAATGTGATGGCAGCGAATCTTGTCGTCGTAGACAAGACAATGTGAAGAGAGTGGGGGAATCGCAGACACGGAAAGTGGGCACCGACGCGCCCTCGATCTCACACATACACACAACTCAATTGATTTACTCTGGCGGGGATCGAGCTCGGAGTCTCAATTTATTTGGATACAGGGTGCCGGCTACACATCAGATAAAATATCCATTTTTATCGGCCCATTGCACACTAGAAACATTACCGCTTCAATTAATCACGCCACTCACTGGCCGGAGCGTGCCCACTAACCGCACAGCTGATCAGCCGCACCAACCGGTCGAACATAAATTAATTACAAAGAAAATCCCGTCAAGTGGGATTCCTCATCTAAATCATCTTAAAGATGTCCACCAGCTTTTTCGGCCTCAAATCCCTCAGTGGATGTCCGGGTAACGGGAGGATCTAACTTGCCTTGGTTTCAAACCTAACCAGGGATCTTTACTTTGTACTCTTCGTTTGGAATTCGAATCGGTAATCGAACCGGGATCCTTAAACACAATCTGATATTCTGGTCTGAATTGAAATGAGTTTTATATTATGTATAAATTTCACACATAGTGGATTCGAATTCGGCACTTTCTCAGCTGACCGCGAGATTCTGATCCGATTACGAAAATTAGTTTCCCTAATTTCAATAAAGATCGAATAAACCTGTATGAATATTCAAATTCGATTGATGAAGGATTTGATCGTGTTTGATAGCCACCCTGTATCGACGTGTGATCAACTGTACAGTAGATGTTTGAATTTAAAAAAACTTGATTGCTTCTTTTCTCTATCTTTCTCCATCTATCTGACAGAAACTCACAGTGGAGGTCTCTGTGAAATCTATTAAGCTGAAACTGATCTATGGTTACACGAATTGTCTGCACTTTCTTTTTTCGACTGAGAAAAAAAAATAAGTGCACATGTGACTTCACACTTAGTTTTCACAGATGTGCATTCATTTTTAATGGTAATGGCTTTCGAGACTTTCTTTTTTTCCAATGTGCGACCTGCGAACGAACGAGCTGCCTCGATCGAGTGCCCTTGTGCGCGAATGCAAGTTAATACAATATTTGTTGAGATTATTTCACCCTCTTGCTTAATTATCCGTAATGGGTGAAGTTGAAAATTAGCCAGATTCTTCAGGATTATAAGACCAAGGCATGAGAGATATTACCAAAAAGCAGTTCACAGAATACGGAGTACTCATATATATATAGTGCGCTATCGACCGGCGTTTCCAGACCGTTTTTACGATTGGACTGTTGGAGGCATATGGAGCAGAAAGAAGTACGAGAAGAAATTATTAATTTTGAGAAATATCAGATAATGTTAATTAAAGATCGTATATATTTTTTCTGATCCTCGTCTGAGTACGCATCATCAAATCGAGACTTGAGCCAGCAGAAACATCATTCTTATTCCTTAATATAAAAGACATATATTTTATTATCCATATTATAACCCAGAAAGTTTGAATTTTCTTTCTTGTTTTTCCCCCTTTAAACTGGGCGTTTGCTTACGAACGGTTTAAAGAAATTGAATAAAATTTAAGCTGTAGCTAGTTCCGCAAATTTGTAGTTGAGTGCAAGTTATTTCAGATCTCGATTTTGCGTATTTCTCGAGATATCAGCCGTTGAAGTTTTAAATATTGTTATCACTCGCCTGGAAATTCCAATATGGCGTCTCCACTTGATCAAAATGGCGTTGAACATTCGAGCGTCAATAGATGCCAGAGTCATCTAGTATTATAGTAATCCGGCATTATATTCAGGCATTATACTTATAAAAAACACAAACTTAATAGGTTTAGCACTTTGTCTAACAATTAGCAAGTTTCAAGAATGGATTAACAGAAACTTTATGCTTACTGTACATGCAAAATCATACATTAGAAGGTGGGTTTAAGGTGGACACGCAATTAAAACTTACGTTTAGGGGTTAAAAATATATTGTTGTGCAATTTCAGAGTAAACTCACTTCTGAGTATGATACCTTTATTTTAGTTCGATCTCAAGATTGTACATCTTTGCTCGGAGAGATTATTGTGATCGTGCCTCTTTCGCCGTTTCCACGAACCACTTCTGACATTTCTCTAATAAATCTGTCTCAACCACTCCAATGTATTTTCGAAATTAGGTGGAAACATATATTTTTCGGAGGGTTAGATAATTTTCAATATCGTCACCCGTAACATCCATTGGGACTTCCGAAGGGGCCAAACGGGGCACATAGCCCTAGTACATATTGAGAAAGAATGTTAAAGAAGAAAATCGCCATTTTCTAAACTGACTATGCAAGCTTAGGTATTGTAATTTTGTTAATAATTGAAATTCATTCATAAACATGAATTAATAATATTTTATAAAATTCGGAGAAATTGCGTTTAAAAATAAATTAAAACATGCGAAGCATTCGGTACGAGTGCATTAACGATTTGATGTGAGAGCGTCATCCGATTAACGATCAAAGCAAGGCTCGAAGCCACCATTTTTGCGCCCAGGGCGTCATCAACAAGGTCACGCCATGCGTCTGCTTCGTGGAATTTTGGGTCTTACATTATTTATGGACAAGTGCAGTGTACATAATCATCACGTGAGACGTGACGGTTGCGTGATTCCACCACTCATCGCTTTCCAACACGTCATAAATTGTCGGCGCACAGACAGGAAAAAATGTTCCAAGTTGGTCGGCCAATTATTCGATAGCATCAGCGCAATTATTCATGGCCTCGGAAAATTTAATTTGCGTTCTCAAAAAAATAATTTTCTTTTTTCTTTGATAACGTACTTGTGTACAGAGCATAGGAGTGCCACAAAGGAAATTTTCCGGGGAACAAATGTTGTCAATAGTCGTCGAGCGTGAAGATTACAGTATGCAGTGAAGAATAAATACAGTGACCGTGAAGTACTCTCGAGTTAAACAAATACGAAGTGTGCTGCCCCTATCGGGTCCGAAATCACTACAGAATGCTCAGCCGCAATGATTCCGCCAATTGTACACTAAGATACAGAAGAAAAAAAAACAGATTTCGAAGATTGGTGGATTCGGGCCAGCACCGAATGAATAATACGAACACGAGTGGCGCACTCGCTTTTTCCTAAAAATATTTTTCTATTATTTTAATTTGAACTGGTTATTGCACAAATTACAGAGTTTCGAACACATCGGGAGTTGAACACCGGATCCCCGGATTGGCAATCCGGTTTCTCTGCCAATTGAGCTATCGATTCGCAATGTTACAAGTCTCGTCAATAATTGCGAGAGGTGTATAACACTGGACCCGGCAATCCAGAGATCTGTGGTTCGTCTCCCGGTCTGTTCGAAACTCTGTATTTTTCGCAATTACAAGTTCAAATTAAAATAATAGTAAAATATTATTAGAAAAAAGCGAGTGCTCCACTCGGGTTCGTCGTCCGAAATTCCCGAATCCACCATTTCTGATTATTATTACCCAGACGTCCTAGAATTATTTCTCTTTACTAGTTCATTTTCGAAGGCCTGACTTTCTTATATCTTATGACGAACCACCGCTTCCGAACACAAAAATAAGACTAAGTGAACTTCACTCAACATAGAAATTCTACATCTTATTTGGTTTTCACAATTTCAAGTTTCTGACTTTCTAGATTTTCATTCCAAGATTTCAAAGTTAGATCGAAATAGATCGCAGCTTGTATCGCTCGCCTCGAAGTTTATTTTCATTCCCCCAAACAATTGAGCTAGTCAACCTATAAATTTCGAATACAACGGGACCCGAGTATGCGTGGATATAATGTCAGAGGTGTTAATTGGACACGCGATCGTGTCTGTTAGTGGCATCTTTCGAAATCTCAAGCGCATCGAATTAGGCGAATATTTTGGTTCTCCCTTTACAAGATAATTGAATATACACTTGATTGGGAAAATGTTGGAGCGTCGGTATTTTTTTTCTCCAGACGACGGCGACACTTACAAGGAAATATTTTATCAAAAAATATTGCCAATTAAGAAAAAAGAATGCAATTAGTGTCTTCAACGTGTTTGTATTTACTGTGCTCGTCATAAACTTGGATATAGACCCGACCGCCGTCGTGACTGTGCACGGGAGGGATGGGGGCATAAGCCTCTGGATTCGCTGACAGTTATTGGTTCATTCCATTATTTTCAATGGCGGAGAAGATCGTGCCGCTTGGAGCATGCGATATGTTCCAGATTCATTATTTCCTGGTAGATGGGGTATATAGGTGGCGGGAGGTATATATGAACCACATTTCAAAAGGAAAACGAATAACGTCAATGGCGAATATTCCATTAGTTTTTCCTCCTATCCGCTGGGTATTATTAATCAACGCTCGCTCGGATATTCTTCTTGGAAAAATGATTAAAAAAATATAAACGAGCCCACAATATCAATTACCGTATGTTTTCATTTGTTTAGCTGACAAATCATATTTGCGATTCGAGCTTGTAAACAAACAGTCAATAACAATTCTTTCAAATTTAATACAGTTTCTTTGAAGTACAGCTCAAATTAATTTATTGCCATCAGAATGTTGCATTTCTTGAAGAACTCAACCACTGTAAAAAAAAAATCCACCTACGTACAGAGTTGATTTGACCTCTTCGTGCACAAGTTTTCTCCAATTTCGTCAACAAGAAAATGGTAGAAAAAATAAATAAATTTATTACAGTTAGCCCAAAAAAGCGATATTTTTTCGAGTGTACCAAAAATATTCCCCAATTTTCATAATTGAAAAACGGATTACTGCTAAAACATTAATTAGAACAAAACGAAACTGTCATCGTAATTGGGGGCTTTTGGACGATCGACGTAAAGTCAGGAACCACTGCTTCTACCCTGTCATCGTTCCTCAACCGTTTCCTGCTCTTAGAAAAGTGTTTGCTCTATAGATTCTGTGGGGGGTGACGATACTTAAGGAAATCGTTGGCTTGCCTCATTCGAACAACAACTTCCGCTAGAAATCCACATAATTTATAATATTGTATGTGGCACGACAAAATAATACGTGACAGTCGAGGATGGCCCATTAATGACGCCTGCTTTATCACTGTTTGTCGCCTCAATTTGAATAATCTGTCATCTGGTCACACGATCCCACGACCTGATCCGAGAAACAGCTACAGACCCTGTACATGCACTTTAGATTCCCAGGAATACGCGCAAGTAAAAAGGCGATTTGAAATTCGTAAACAAAACCCTATGACGCTTTAAAAAAATTGTAATAAAAAATAAATGTGATGGCCTGTCCATATTTTTTTTATAGGATATTGTTTATTGACCAATCAATGTGGCAATTATGCTGTACACGTACAATGGCATTGCATGACAGATGCCTATCTGGGCCAAAATAATACCTCCGGTCATTCCATTCAAATACATGGACGTGGCATTAGCGCTCGTAAATCAAGCGTATAGACCCGTAAAACAAATTGCTTTCGTTGGTTTAGAATCGAAAAAAGATCTGTTAGACAAACCAGTCCATAATTACTGACCACAATCTAATAAAAATTCAAGTGGAAATCTCCATCTTGCCTACCGTGTACATGTTTCAGGCGAAAGTATTGTAGTAATGGGCGATAAACATTTTTAATTGCTGCTCCAATGAACAAAAGTTATTTCGATTTTTAGAAACGTACCAATTATAATAGCTAAGCAGAGCATATTAATGTGTTAAAAAAATGAAAATAAGGCTCGTAATAAAATGCCACACCCCTTATCTTTGTTAGTATATACGACAGCGAAAAATTCGGTTGAAAAGGCTGCACGAAAATATTGGGAGATGAAATTTTAAATACTGTTAAAAATTGTATCGCTGTCTTTTTTAAATAATGAGCTCGTTTTGACATACTGATCTTTTATAAGGTACTCATATTAAAAATTTGCTCGAATGATGAACGTATTTTTAATGTCAAATACGCACGCCAAATAGAATGGTCACTTGAATTTTTTAGCAATCAATTTAGATAAAAACAAAACATTTGATTCAACTGTAGTCAACCGCACTACAGGCGTTACGTCCCCCTCATGGTGCTTAGGCACTTTGCGAGGGGGAACGACCAGTACCCGGGATCGAAATTTTCGAGAGCCCGCGCCGGGAATCGAACCCGAGACCGCCGAAACCACAGTCAGTGAAATTATCTATACATTCAGATTTGAATGTATTGTTTCTAAAAATTACAGTAGGCAATAGATATGGTACCTCAAAGTATTTTTATGTATTACAAACTACTAGCTTACGCGAAAACAAATACCGAAATCCGCGGTTGTGTCAGCGATTGTCTCCGCTAGACGGCGCCAGCAGCCTCGTAACAAGGTAACCAATCAGATAGAATACCACGCGTTTTCCCTCCCGTACCTCCATTCCGCTAATTAGTCGTATTTTATTCACCTATAAATTGTTATAAGCTCGGGCATAAAATTGTGAACGTGCTTTGATGTCACATCTTCAGTTAATGCGCAATAAAAATACCGACACTAGACAGGACCTATAATTTAGCAATTTTAATTAAGTTAATGGTGGGGAGGCTGTCAGATTTGGCAGTTCTGTCGGGCCTCTGCTACACACTATCGAGGCGCCCCCTTCCGAACGCGACGGAAAATAATTTTATCACTCGGCAAAAGAAAATCCGTCTGGCGATAAGACTCCTGCATGCATCGTCGATTGGGTGTTTTTAATAAGAGAGTCGAGCGAGATAAAAAGTCGTCCAATTAAACGCGTATATTATTACCCACTTAAAAAGTAGAGTTATCGGCCTTGCGTCAGATTATCTATAGTACGAATATGTTTGATGGGATGCAATAGAATTGGCGACGACGACGTATCCGTGAAGCATTACGTGTTGCGCCCTTGGACTCTTGACACCGTTCCATTGAAACCCAACGCAGAACGACGGTACACCGTAACCAGTGATGCGGTATAGATAGGATGTCGTCTAGGCGAATATCATTTTAATCGATCGCAAATGACAATCGCTTCACCTGGCATACCGACGCAAATGGATTTCTTCTGTTGAAACCTTAATTGCATTTTCTTTTCGAATCAGAAATCAATGAATAATATTTGTAATGTCCTTTTCAGCAAAGCGACAAAGTGACAATACATGTTCTCGTTTATCGATAAGATTAATTCAATATTTTGAACTAGCGATGAATGAATGAATAAGACCTTTGTTGAATTTAAATAATTATAAAGCAATGTGTTGCACTCTTACTTGTAACATTATTATATAAGATTTTATTTAATTCTTATATTTATAGTCGCGAGGTGTACACCTGTATACAGAGTGTATGCGTTTAACAAATCTAATTGAACCACTGAATGTGACAAGCTTATTTGATTGATGAAAAATCATGCTAAAGTTCATCATGCACGAAATTTGAAACAAATTACTAACAATCTTATTAGTTCAAGTGTAAAGACATCTAATATGGGTATTCAATATTGGATGTGCTTGGCTGATAGTTTCAAGAGCTCACCACCTAAATCGCTTTTTAGTTCTCCCGAATTTGCATGGTCAATGATCATCAGCAAAAATATATAACTGATGCTGAAACAATCCCAAGTTTTATTTACTGCATTTTTTCCCCCTGGTAACCTTGTGGCCCCTGTGCATGTGAATAATGTGCCAACATTTGCATTGGGCTTTGCGGTGTTGACTGTTTTCGTGCCAGTCAGCGATCTCCAAAGCCATAATTACCGATTTCTCTTAAATTCATTACGAGGCTGTCGGCGCTCTTTGGTACGATTCAGGTCGTCAATTTTTATGCAAAACGCACCCCGCGCCTGCAAGATTTGCCGAAGCATCGTTTCGCGAACGGTTGGGTATTTTGATGGCCGCTGAAGCGTGAGCCCATGTCATGAGCTATTTTTCACTTTTGACGCCACGGATACATAATTTGTTCCCCCCACCTTCAATATCTTTCTCGCCTTGCTGTGTTGCCCATCGATATATAGCGAGAGTAGAAGGTCTAGAGTACACCTATAGGCTCGTCAGTTATTAAAAGTGTGGCGCCGTTTCGGGCTCTTTCATACTGTGTGTCGCTATGTCTTGAGTCACTCATCAAAATTGTAAGTTTCATCAGATGCTCACTGAAGGCCAGAGTACCATTTGTCGGGTGGGTTGAGGAGGTTGAGGTCCCCTTTTCCTTGCACTTGGTCGACCCCCTTAGGGAGTCGGTTTGACCCACTTGCTTCTAGCGTTTCTGTGATATTTTAAAATTATTTATCACTTGTCAAGAGCTCTTGACGAGTAATAAATAATTTTGATACTTATTGGAGGTTGTTTGATTTTGAAAATAAGATTTAAAAAAAATTGGCGCTTCGCGCAAACTTAATTACGGATTAAAATTATCTATTGCAATTTGTTAATCGCAAAAAGTCTAAATGTGAAATTTAAAAAAAAATGCGCTATGCTCGATTTTTCTTTGCCATTTTTGGATTAACCAACACTTCAGAAAATATTTTTTGTCGTTTCTTACACACTGGTCTCATGAGGAGCTAGTTTGAAGTAATATTGCAGTAAATTGAAGCAATATTTTCGCTATAGTGTAAACCATTGCTGCGTTTTGTTTTACTGGTGCATAATTATGGCCTATAATAAGCATACCTATTGCTCGTATCTCAATTTATATGATGACAGGAAAACGATAACTCAGTGTGTTAATATGCATATTATGACAGCCAGTACACACTGCTATAATGCCTGATTCGCTTATATTAGTTGATTTCCATCATTAACTGCAATTTTTGACCCTCATTAAAAAAATTGAAATTGCAGGCCGAATTTCAATGGTTTGGAAATTGCATATCATACTTCTTTAAAACGTGCATGTAATGTGACATTTATTGAAAATACAGTAATATTTGATATGTACCTCGTTCTAATCGTTGGACGCACAAAATTTCAACTCTAATAAATTATAATAAATTATTTCAATACTACAGAGTACAAACAACATTTAGGCCACACCCAAATTTGTTCCGGTCCTACTTATTTTGCTTAGTTTTTGTTAACCAACACGGTCAACACCAAAATAGATTATGTTTTTATTTTCACATAAATACACTCAACAAGCAATTTGCTATGACATTCAAAACAGATGCTCGCAGCAAATCAATATAATGGTCACGAACTAATTAGTTGTTTTTCCATTACAAACTGACAATTAATAAATGACTGGGCACACTCCAGAAAATCAGTGATGAGTCAAAAAATACAAATAGAAATTAGTTTATTCCTATCAAACTCCAAATATTTCACAGTGTTTTCTGTTATATTTGGAGTTTGATAGGATTAAAATAAGTTTTATTTTATTCATTGTCACACACGTCACCAGTTTTCTGAAGTGTGTCCAGCATTTCCCACTATTTTTTAAGTTTCTACTCCGGTGTCTTTCCTCACATTTTGGAGTTATATACAGGGTACATAACTCTGTCGAATGCTTTTCAAAAATTACCTGCCTTTGATCAGCAGAACATTACATCGACAACGTTTGTTGTTGATGATCAATCTATTTATTATCCATTATCCAGAGATAATTTGACATCTACTGTCAAATTCATACAAAACTTCACAATTTGGCGCGTTCAATATTTTGGTTTTCTTTGTTATAGGCAGTTGTTTTTTACCCTTTTCGTTTTCCACACTCTAAAGAGTTGCATTGCGCCGCCGTCTCGCGCTTCCTACGCGGCTGCAGTTTAAATCCATTTCGTGAATTATGTGCCGTAATAACTGTCGGATTTAAATTGACACCCCTTTTAAATATTTTTCGGGAAAAGAAATGTGTGTAAAAAACATTAACGCAATTTTTCTTTATGGCTTTCGCACCCCACCGGATTACTAAAACTTGCATGCAGTCGACGAGTCCTCCTGAGACCCTGGATCCACTAAACGCCCTCATAACGTCGACTGCCCTTGCCAAGAAAAAAAATACTCACGCAATTCCCTATTTTGATGGCGTGAGTCACTGTGTGTGTGGCAGTGGCATCGGCGTTTTGCTGAAGGAGTCTTAGCACCGATTTCGCCTAATGGGGTGCTCCCGCTTAGCACTTAAAATATAAAAAAAACCTGAAATTTATAAAAAAAATTATATTAATTCTCGCTACCACCTCTGTTTTGAATCAATTATATTCGGTGCAGTTCAGTATGAGGATAGTTGGCGGGGAAATTTCAAATGTATGGACAGAAAACGATATTGCGTGCGCTCTTCCACGCAACTTAATTTAAGTTTATCGGTCAGAAATAATTTTTTTTCACGGATGTGCGGAACGTTGACTCGGTGTTTAGTGAGAAATTTAAGAAAATATCAAAAATATACATTACTGTATGAAAATGGACGGCAACGCCATCTACAGAAAGCGCTATCGCAATGACTACAGGAGATAAACATTCCCTCAGATTCCAGGAGGATTTAGGGTGGAACACATCCATAGAGGAATAGGCGATATGCCTATACGGGGTGGACGCACTATATAGCACGCGTTAGTCGTGTGTGTGCAATGAGTGGCTGAATACAGTAGAGTATTTTTCAAACGCCACCCGCTCGGAAACACAGGGAAGACGTTCGAGTTGGGTTAGAACGTTTGGTGGATGCGCCGAGGGTCCGGTTCCTCCTCATTGGCCCAACCTCGGTACAGTTTTTGCCTGCGTTTGGCATTCACACGCGACTGGCCATAAAGCATATAAACATGGGTGTTAATATCCACAATATCGGCTGAGCAATTTTATTTCCTTCTCGTGACAATACTATAAGCAGTTTTTCTCTCTCTCGCTCCGGATTGCTTGCTCCACTACGAGGCGCTGGCTATAATAAATTACGAGTATGGTGAACCGAGTTGATACGTTATAATCGTGTTATTTTTGCTGCTGGCTGCGAAAGATGTAATTTCTATCACCATTTTCTTTCTCTCTCTCTTTCCCCCCTCATCTCCCTCAATTTTTTTACACTTCGTGTTCTGCATGCAAGTTGCCTTTTCGGGGGGTAGTCGTTGCTGGCAAAAAATAGTGGTGCTAAATAAATAATTGTTTGCGCCTGTGTGTGCGTATAAGGGGGAGGGTAGGACCCACTGTATACTGGTGATTTACGTCGAAATTTCGATATTATTTGAAATGTGAACACGCATCATTTGCAGATGTGACTGCTGCGAATGACTTTGATGGCTTTTTGTCAGCCCACTATTTCCAAATTGCATTTATATTTTTGCGGTGACTTGTCCAATTCGACTAGAGGCTGGGTGGCCTGGCTTCAACAAATATTTAAAAATCGTTTTGACTTTTATTCACATCTGAAATTTCTGTTTTTAATAATCTATTATTAGACTAATTAGAATGACTTTATTTAAGACATTTTCAATATTACCGAGTAGTACCAGGAATATTACGAATATTCCCCAGGTGTGCCACAAACATTTTGCATTACCTAACTGAAATTTCTGATATTTATAATTTGAATGATTTGAAAATAGATAAAGTAGCCGAGCTGAGCTGTACAGAAAAAATGGAGCCAAACTTGTCGACGAAATAAAAAAAAATTTAAACTTCATGAATTAAATTTTGCCGTTAAATAAATTTCCCTTATTGTAAAATTACGAAATGGGAGAAATTTGAAATATTTTTAAATTAATAATGTGCATATTCGTTGTAAAAAAATGTAAGCAAAGTAGTTAATTAGGTCGCGGATTACGAACACCTGTTTGTGGCTGGTTCATTTCGATCGATTCCATGAAAGAAATTCCAATCGAAATTTCTGTAGCTTTAATGACATTTAATTGACATTGGCATTCAAAACTTTACATCGCTAAACCAAGAATATATATTTTATTGCCATTAACTGGTATTACATCCTGCCAGACAAAAACAATCATTTGGATATACACATGAAACAAAATCAGAATCAAACTGGTGCTACAAAATTTTAAGCTGAATTTGACAGATGGTATTTCAAATTAGAGAGAGGGAGGGTTGGACACCTGCTTATTTATTTTCAAGAAACATGGAAGTCTCAGTTTTCCCCCAGAAAGAAATCAATAGATTTAAAACACCGGTTTTTAAAAAATTGTTCTTCGCGCATTAAATTTTTAACTTATCAATCTATTAGAATGTCTCAACAATTGATGAAACACCATCGCGTAAAATGATCTCTCCCAGTTTCTTCA
The DNA here is from genome assembly GCA_034698785.1 of Mycogona germanica. Lineage (NCBI taxonomy): Eukaryota > Metazoa > Arthropoda > Diplopoda > Chordeumatida > Chordeumatidae > Mycogona > Mycogona germanica. The sequence goes on along the minus strand of JAQGBY010001721.1, from coordinate 12,367 downwards.
AAAAATCTATTGCGAGTCGTTTGCCGCCCGAGAACTAATCAAATCTCAAGTAAAAAGATTGATTATGACAAAACCTAAACAAAGCTAAACAAAGCTAAACAAAGTTGTAACCAACTGAACAGCTTGGTTGACTGCGCAAAAATGAAATCCGAGTTCGGTCCAGGGATTGACATATTTCCCCAATTTCCTCCGAAGTGAGCCAAGCAATTGTCGTGTGACGTTTACACAGAAGAGAGAACGCGACAGAGCCACGTCTGTACCAGTGCCAATTCGACCGAAGAACACATGTGTTCGCAACGGGCGGAACACGGCCACCATTATACTGTACATGTACTCGAGAGAACACATACAGTGTATATCTATATACGGGAACGGAAGTAACCGCATGTGATTGCCAATTCCCCAAAGCAATATCACTACACCATTTCTCTCGCGAACGCGCGATTAGGCGCACGCAAATATTCTCCAGCGCTGCGTGACCGAGAAAATTCCTTCCAACCCACTATACACAATGATAGCTATAATTATTGAAACTAATTGAACAAATCCGATACCGCAGCATGCGCCAACGTTGTAATTGGAACGGGGGGGAGCGAGATTTCTCTACGGTATACAGTATGTGCGCGACAGTAGCATGTGCTTGCAATATGTGCGATGAAGATTGCGGAATCCTGGATTTGGTGAAACCAGAGATGAGCTTCCAAAAAGAGAGAAGCCCAAAACACAAGTTTTAAATTCAAAACGAGAAAACCCGCACAGCAAACGGTAAAATCAAAATTTGAGACATAAAGATATATTCACTGCGACAAATCTAAACGTTTAAAAAGTCAGCACAAATTGGACGTCATCGCGTATAATTTATTATATTTCGTATCCACGGTTTCCATGACCATGTTCAGCAAACGTTGATGTTGATCACGGGTTAACCTGTCGTCAGCGAATCAGATAGCTTACTGTCAACTTGACGTACAAAATAATATGAACTATTTGTATATGGGTGGCTCGCAGCCGACATCGCCTGCTTTTCGAAACTTTAATTAACATCTTTTTATTTGTGTAGCAATTCGCAGAAAATATTCGATAGGCTTTGGCGGATGAGAACCTAAGATCGTAAATTTGGAAAATTGTGACACTCGCTGGCGTCATTGGTATCGAGTGTGCTCGTCGTTGTCGATAAAATATGTTCAACCACCGCCACGCCATCAAACGGTCGGCATAAAAGTTTAATTACCAATGCACACATGCGCCATATAAAAAAACCAGGGAGACGATGTCGGGGTATTGCATTAGCGGCAAGAAACGTGGTGCATAAATTAAATGACTAATTTAACGATTTGGCTTCTATTTCCCCCCCCCCCACCCGTTCTGATTGGGCTGCACTTCTGGCAGAATATTTAACTTGACAAATTAAGATCTGTGTTTAGTTCCACTTGCACGATCGAATATGGGTATTGTTTCTGCGTGTTGTTGGCTACGACATAGCCTGACCAATGTAGTTATTTTTGTTTTGTTTTCAATCAACTGTAGTCAACCGCACTACAAGCGTTACGTCCCCCTCCCTCATGGTGCTTATAAGCACTGTGCGAGGGGGAAATATACTAATTAATACTAAAATATAAATTATACAGTTGTCACTGGTCGGGAAAGTTAAGCATGTTTCCAAAATGACTTGATGCAGTTAAGAGCAACAAAATACTCTGTAAACTGGTTACTTTGCAGCTGAGTTTTATTTCAGTTTCATACATCAGTCAGTCAGTCATATCAGTCAGATATATAATCAAAACAATATTACTTTTAAAGAATTTGAAGTCGGACATCGTTGATTTTTTCACGCTTAAAGTAAATCAAGCGAAAATGTGAGAAAAATGATGCCGTTGCTTACACCGTCCGGTGTTTGCACCAAATGTGTTCTTTTATAAAATAAAAATAAAAGAAAACATACCTTATATGATTTCATCACACGGCTCATAAAAACAATCTTTAATCTACGATATCGTCAACGTTCATGACGCTTTTTTTTCAAAAGGCTTTCCAACTGCGGTGCCTCCGAAAAACGCCGGTAATGTGAAATAAATAGAAAATGGATGAAATTGAATTCCCACAAACAATTTTAAACTACGAGTATAAACTGCCTTCAGTCAATTTTGGGGGAAAATGTGTTATCGCAATTCAATCAAATTCAATTACATGGGTTTGATTGATATTATGACAAGATGTAAAAAGATGGAAATAAATAGAGTGCACCACAAAATAAGGAAAGAGTAAAATACACTAATTTACATTTATTAGCAATAAATAAATTGCAATAATAAATCATAATGAAGAAAGGATACTGAAAAAATAAATTAAAATAAATCGTTCAAATCTGATGTGATAAAATATTTAAATCAATCTTTCAAATAGGTATTATAATTTTATCGCGTCTAGGCAAACTCCTAAAAATCGTGAATAACTAAACCTGAACATATCTATGTACTTAATACCTGCACATCCTATATAACAGTACAGTTATAAAAATTAATTTCCAACCTGCGACGCATTTTCAGCGATTGTACCAGCACATTCGTTTTGGTGCCTTAATGAGCTAGCCAGTACATGTAGCCTCATTTACTGTATGCGGTCATATAGTTGATTAAATGCATTTCAGTTTTCCAAACAGGCCCACAAACATAATGTGTGTACAGTGGTGTATACTCGTACACATATGTATATACCCACGGCGGATAGACAGACCCACGCGAAGGCAATATATATAACTCAGTTGATGATATGAATCCGCACTGTCGACCAGCCAAACCTTTTTCTGTCATTTGTGCCATGTGAAATATGGCCTCATTAATTAGCCGCTTGCCCGACTATGGCAGCAGCTGTTTATCCGGATTTATTGGCCTCTGTTATTTAGCTGCACCGTTATCATTCATCTCCGCTCTATCCAATAACACGTAACCAACCAACTAGACTGAATGCCGAAAAGGAAAAGGGGTGACCCGTCAAGTAACGGAATCGCCAAAATAACGAATTAAAAAAATAAATAAAAAACAGCGTTGTTTATCAAGGCGCACCCTGAAAGAATGGGACCCCGACACTGCGCGAACTTACATATGAACTTCCGCAAATGTTGAATTCCTTCACCACATAACACGAAGACACTGCATAACATTTATAGTTCTTGTACATAATTTACTTCACCGTAAAGGTAAACAAATACCTGTTGAAATACAGAGCATTTCCGTATCCGTGCTTTGCTCGCATTTTTGTGTTTACTTCCACGGAATAATAAACTATTTGTAATTTGCAAGATATTACTCTCCAAAAAAATGATTTACTGTCATTAAAAAAAATATATCGATCCTTTGCAAAGCAGAAATTTGTTTTTAATATTTTCAAACAAGAAAATAATTTGGGAAACTAATAATAATTTTGGATTAATTTATTTAAAATTGCCTATTTTGGAGAAGAAAAATAGAACAGGGGCATTCCGAGAAGAATCCACTCCTTTGGTTGTAGAAGCTCAGTCTAATCAATAAGGGATATCAATAGACGTGTTAAATTTCAATACGGTTCGGATCATGTCAACTGAAATACGAATACGGAAACTGTAATGAATGCGATCTGTGGCGTTTTTAGCGTATTTTGATGACATATTCCAAGTGAGGATATAAAGTATTTCAGACGTAAATGTAAATACACCAGTCATGACACCTGTAATTTAATTTCATGCTTTGTTGTTACATCGACCGCAACTTCCCCACTTGGTGACAGTGTTTCTTGTCTCGCAACTGAAACTATCTGCTCGTACATTTCTTTCTTTTTCCATGTTTTGTGTGCTACATGTAGACTTGAGAGTGCGTACCGTACGTGGTATATGTACGTACGTATTCCACGTCTATGTATAGACGAACATCATTACCGGCAAGTGGGCTTTGGCCTCTGGATATTAGATAGTTATCGCCGTTGTTATAATATCAAGTGAAACCTATCAGTGTCACCTAGATGATGCTAAGCTTCATAACAAGCGCGTCGATTGTCCTGAAGGCCCTCCGGATTGTTGACACCGAAGACCCCGAAAAGCCGGACCGATAAACCAACAGGGGCCCCCATCGCCGGGGCTAATGCCGAGGTGTCATTCCGAATTAGGCTTCTGGAATGTCACACTGTCAATAGGCTGTCACGATGGCGGACATAACGAGATTATATTGAACGCGAGGAATTTCTTCCGCTACATCTATACATACATGTACTGTATACATGCCGTGCACAGAGCGTAACGCGAATACGGTAGGGCAATGGTCGGGTAAAGATAGATATACAGTCAAAATCTAGATCAAGACCAGCTCGAACCAGTGACGTCTTCGATTCTGGGTATAACTTATATTTATGCAACACCTAATGTAAAACATACGCCCATATTGAGGTTTGTAAGGAGCATGTTTCGGATTTATCACGAATGATGTGACAAAATAAAAAGAAATTTCAAATGCACTGAAGAAATTTGTATTAACAATGTGATGGTCCGAAATTCAGCGTCTTATACAGCAGCACGATTAAGTTCATATTATTTTGATGTTCCTTCTTCTTTGCGAAGACGCTTGAACAAATAAAAAATAATATTGATTAAAACTTCGTATTGTTGCTATACGTTTCGGTAAATAAAATTCATCCAATTGCTTTAGTTTAGAGCCAATCGGTAACAGATTAAAGTTCAATTGTTCTTCTGATATTTTTCCCAGTTATTTTTTCATCTTCCATCTTTATCTGTCCTGATTCTATTGATTCTACCATATCTGGGAACCAAACAGTCGAAACTATTAGTTATCGTTATTATATTGCAATATGTTTTAATCCAAATGCAAGCCGTTCACATTCAACATCATTATTTGTTAGCATCCAATGCCTTATCTCAGTTATCTGGCTGCAAAACCATAAAAGGAGAACTGCAAGTTTGTTACTTTTCGAACCGGCCTTCTGCCACGGACAACCGATACGTCACTCCATATAATGTCGGCTGCACCCGTAAATGTAGCCGACTGACGGATGTGGACGACGGATACGATATCGTTAATAAGAATGTTTTCGGTAATGCGATTTCGCGGGATGACAAATTTGCTGTAGCAATTGAAGGAAAGGCCGAGTGATGCATGGCGTGGCACCCATTTGGCCAAAGTCTAAGTTAGTTTGTTGGCGAGGATTCACTGGCTCAAATCAATAGCAGCCATCCCACAAATGTTCAGTTCCCCCTCTCCTTTGCCCCAGTTTAGCAGTTTCAAATACAGGCGAGATTGACAATTTATAGTGTTCTCGTATATGTACAATGTCTTAGACAAAAAACCTCTGCAAGAAACAGTTGATTTTTCCATGTACACTTCCTTCTACTTTTCCAACGTGTATGAAACGGAAAACTGATATATAGAAGAACATTTAAAAATGAGAAAGCTTTTTAGAACTTTTTAGAAAATTTAATCATATAATCGGTTTTTTAAAAATTAATTTCGACTAACAATTGGATAAATTAAAAAGATAGAACAATTGTTGATTATAGACAATCTAATAAAATAGCTTTCGTTTTTCTTGTTAAATTTCTCGAGAGAAAGAAAACGACACAATGACAGGAATAAAAATTGGATTACATGTGTTACATTACCCGACTTTGGCAACGACCTCAGGCATTTCATAGCACAATCGAAATAGTAGTGGTTTTAAAAACACGGGGGGAAATAAATGACTGGTTTGCATTTATTCATACTCACCAGAGCCGAACAGCTTAAAGCCGCCGTATGTGGCGCAGGAAAAGTGTGAATATTTGCAGCTGCAATTGTTGTGAATTGCAATTGGTGTGAGCACGCAACTACATTGTTACAGGGGGGCCTCTGGCTGGGCATTGACAAGGTGGCCCATGTGGTCTTCCTTTGTTTTGCTATACTCGGATGCACCGGCGAAAGTGTGGAAAAATGCACAGAGAGCTTTTTTTGGACGGACGGTCAAGCCGTCATGCCGCCATTCAATGGCCCCGACAATCGGTGACGGATCGAGGTTTTTTAAGACCCTGGGCAGACTCGACAAGTTGAGCTCCTTCCAGATCAGCTCCATCCAGATCTCTCATTCTTCATGCAATGAGACCAACAGATGATCCATTTGCTTTGTTGTCTTTACACCGATGATGTCTGTATCTTCAATGTTCTTCTTTGCTTAATATCTCAGGACGAGGTAACCAACCCTACAGAAACATAACCAGATGAGCTTAGGATTGTAGAGTACTATGGAACTCCGTCTTTCTAATTGTCAAAAGGTTTTCAAAACCAATCTTGTATTGACATTACGCCAAATGGTGAATGACCCAATGAAAAAAGTACACTCGAATACAGCACATATGAAAGTTAATGGGTGACGCGTAGCTCTTCGCATGAGTGAGGAGTACTCGTCCATCGTTTTTCGAGGACCAGGGCACATGTCCCATCAGTCCACCGCAGCTAATCCGCCATTGCCAACTGCAGCGAGGGCGCGGGAATGTCATTTCCTTCGTGGCAATGTTTCAAAAGATAAGAGATCTCCGAGAGCGGGGCAGGCTGTCTGTTACCCAGCACGGGGTCCGATGTGGATGATGGCTTCTTGGTGTGAGACGACCCCCTCGTGGACACACTTCCCTTTTTGTTTTTTCGCTCGCTCTGTCCTCCCCGTCCCCCCCCCGTCCATCCCCTACCCCCCGTCCGCCAACCCTCCCACCCTTTCCGCCTGCCCTCTGTGCCTGTATGGAAGCCGACTCGTACCCCCTGTGACGAAAAATACCTCGTTACGTTGCCGCTGCCATCATGTAACATTTCATTTGGGCGTAAGCCATGCACAACAAAAGTGGCCGCCCGCCATCAAGTTCGGATGACGACTGAACATCATCCGAAGTCACGAAACAGAGAAATGCTGGGTCTTCTCTCAAACAGTGGCGGCCAAATTGTTTGAGTGTGACGACCAGCCATCAAGGTGAACGATGAACCTGACCATCCTTCTGATGATGAATTCCAATTGTCCACTCTAAAGACGCTTCACCAAACGTCAGATAACCTTCTCTCAAGAATGTCCCACCATTTGCCCATTTCGTGCCCTGTGCATCAAAGACAACTAAAAAGTGTGTCCACCACTGTTTGGATTTCATTTTATTTACAAAATAACAAATGCTTGCTTTCGACATTTGAAAACAATTGTTTGAAGCTTGTATCTGTTCTGGAAGTCTGAAAAGTTGTTTTAATTTACTGCACCGTCATCGCATACATTATATACAAGCGTGTCGAAATTCGAATTAACAACACGGACGGGGCATTTGAAAGCAAACCAAGTTTTGCTACAATCTGGTTATTGTTGCTCATGTTTGCGCCGATGTTTAAATAGCGTTCAAGGAAATTTGCAGTTGACGACGCGATATGCAATCGCTGCATAATATATCAAATGATATCAAAAGAAACAGATATATATAATTTACCAACGGTAGAAAAAAGAGATTCTGTGTTCAAGTACATTATTTAAGAAATACATGTGTCAAACGCTTTCTTTAATTACATGTAATGTGTGTTATCAGAGATCAATTGTCAGAACACAATAAGAAGAACGACTAATTTATTTGGTCATTTTAACCTTGTAAGTGGAAAACGATAGTACGGTAGAAAAAAGAGATTCCGTGTTCAAATTCATAATTGAAGAAATTCATGCGTCAAACGCTTTCTTTTAATTACATGTAATGTGAGGTATGTGGTCAGATCACAATAAGAACGACTAATTTCTTTGGTCATTTTAACCTGGTAAGTCAACAGTTGCTTCATTCTTATGACAGTACCAGTCTCAAAATGTTAAAGTATCATAATTTTATTGGCACAAAACTATCGTTTGACAATGCGACATTTGGAATTGTTCCGCTCAGACACACCAGAGACTAAGTACAAGTATTTTTAAAGATTTTTGCTTACTAAATGGTCAAAACTTACACCATCTTTTGATAAAAATAAAAACATCATTGAAATTGTAACGGCTAAGACTTCACCTGCATCGATGAACATGTGAGATTTTTGAAATATGTTCATGAATTTTGAAAATTATTGCCAGGTTTCACAAAGAAATGACGCAGAATTTAAAAAAATTGTTTTATTCATGTACGTCTGACAGTGCAAGGTACTAAACTTGATTGTCTGGTTTATTTAATGTCCTGTAATAAGATATTTCGGCAACATCAACTCTGGACGCCATGCTTGTTTGTCGGAAGTGCACATGGATGGCTCGGGTCGAGCGCAACAGCGCTGCGGCTGCAAAACGCTTCCTTTGAATCCTTTTGCCAGATAGAGATAAATCTTCGCCTCTTGTCGCTATTGCCCCTTTTTCCTTATTCCATCGTCAATCTCTTTTGGTGCGCACGACGAGTTGGGCGTGCAAGCTGCCACGAGCCGTGAATGGTGAAGCGGCCACGTCAGTCTCTTCCTTCGTGGTGGCAGAGAGCGGCTTTTTCTGTTGTGTGCCCCCGTCGTCAAGCTGCAAGTCGTGACAGCACTCATCACGGCGGCAGACCCCGGCCTAGGTCTGGACAATGGCAAATAACAGTTGCCGACAAGGGAGGGCTAATTTGACATTTGATAAATGAACTGATAAATGAGTTATGATGCTGGTTTCAAGATGAATGTGGCAGGCGGGAGGAAAGGAGGGAGGGGTGGACGGGGCGTTGGGGGTTTCCTGTTTATGACGGTGCGGGGCGAGCGGAACGGTTCAAAGCCCCGGCGGGGAGGCTCGGGTTGTGTGGATGGAGTCGACGCGCCGCGGGGACAGTCACGAGGAGACGGCATGCGGCGTACAGATTACCGAGTGCGGTCGGCGCCATTCACGGACGAAAACCGGAATGTCGTTTTGCCGGTCGAGCCAATTTGTTATGGGGGGGGGGGAATACCGTGGAAGGCATACGCCGTGTTGCCAGATACGAATAAAAATGAAACACCTTAAACTGCGGATTGCCCAATTTGAAAACGACTTTTTTTAAACGTTTCCCCCTCTTTCACTTCAATTCTATTGAAATTTCAAAATTAAACCAAGGGAATTGAAACCATCAACATATGAAATTATTGTGGCCATGTTTTTAAATTACATTTTGGCGCATGAAAATATAAGAAAGTGGTTGATGACACCATTTTTTGGACATGGAATAATGTTGTTGGGTCGGTCAAGTGGAACTGTCAATGGTTCTGTTATGAAAGTATTAATTGTTAAATTGTCAATGGTTCTGATATGAAAGTATTAATTGTTAAATTGTCTTTTCAGTGTTACAAGAGAGCCAGTAAGAAATGTTCGCTCTTGAGTTTTGGAGGTCCACCAGCATTTCGCCCTAAAACCCTCTCATGAGGTGACCTGCATTCTAATTTCCCTTACAAAAAGATACTACAGGAATTACTGAATGAAATTGGGTAGTAATAGTTTTGAAGTTCCTATACGATTTACTATAATACAACTACTATAGAAGTACTATATAGAAAGTACTTTAAATTTAAATTTAATTTTTATTAATTTTTTATTATTTTTGAAACCGGAAACCCATTCCGTTTCTGTGGTGCACTTCAAAAATAGCGATATGAAAAATAAAAAAGTTTGAAACTTCGACTACCGGGATTTCAACCCAAAACTCCATACAAACTTATTATCAATTCGAGCCCTTAACCACTAGACTAGACTGTATGGAATCGACTTGTAAATTTTTATGCAGCGTGGTGCGTAAAACGATTTGCAATATATTTCATATGCAGACAAAACAGTGGTATTTCGATGGAATGAAGTTTGTTTGATTGTTTTCATTGTTGAAATATATTTTTTAATTTAATTATTTTGTAGAATTTTTAGTTATAGTATTCCTATATTACCATATTCAAATTCCTTTAGGGATTACTATATTATTTTAAATAACCGCGTAGTACTATATGATCCTATACGAATACTATACTATTGTAAGGGATTGTCTAGCCTAAGCCTGACACCTAGGTATGAATCTTCAACGTGTACTCAGCTGAAATCATACAAGAACGGGTTACACGGCTTTATTTCCATTCTGAAGGAAGGCATGTGAAAGAATTTATCTCGGCAGAAAACTCTTAAGGTCTCGGTCAGGAATCGAACTAGCGATCACGGGAATGTCATACCAGATGAGAACACCAAAACAATATCCCGCTCAGTGCCTCAGAATCACTAAGAACGACAGACGGAATCGATCAGGGCATAAATCACTCTGAAATAATAATTCCAGAATTAGTATTAATAAAAAATAATAATGGACATCGTCTTGAAATCACTGACTCGAATTCAAATGGTTCTGTTATTCTTGCAATTCACGTCACAAGAGATACGTCACATTATGGACATAAATTTATTTTAGCAATGCTGCCACTATACAACAGTTTTTCATGTCGCCAGAGGCCACCACTGTCATAAGACAATTGCGAGGGCGAATGGGGACACACACTCGCATTGCTCACGTACATGACGTTTTTATTTGTAGTGATTGGGGTTCGGGAGAGAGGGGGAAGACGATATACGTAGTCGCAGTTTGCGTCGAAGCAGGTGGAGCATGCAAGGCTAGGTATCGCCTCTGGTGGCGAGTTCAGGAATCTTCATTTCTAGATGCTTTACTACTATATTTTATTTCTTGACTGGTACTATCGATGACATCTTAAAATACTGCAACCTGTTTTAACAACTAACACTCTTAAATATTGGAATAAAAACCAACGACAGTTCCTTTAACCCCAAAACGAAGTTCCACCGTCCTCCTTTTGACTAAAAGTAACAGCGCCATCTAAGGGTGATTGGATGCGCCAATATTCAGTGGGTTACGGTGGAAGGAGGCATAGAGGAAGAGCAGCAAAAAGAGGGATTACAAAGAGCATGCTGAGGGGACATAGGGGGGGGGGGAGTTGGTCGTGCAGGGAGACGCCGGGACAGCCCTGAATATGAGGTGGATACAGGGGATCGGAACAGGGCGGCAAAACAAATAACCCAGTTGAGAAATTTATGATGACGTCAAGGCAAATGGTAGGGCTAGTTGTTAACTATGTTAGCATTAATGTTATTGGAAAGAGGGGTTATGGCGTGCTCAGCCGGGAGGTGGACTGAGCGACGAGCCAGGACTTAGGAAGGGGGCGGGGAGGGGGGAGAAAATATGGACTCTGGGGGAGTTGCGGGGTAGTATCCCAAATTCACCGTGTCCCGGGCTGAATGTGGCTGCAAAATCAGAGCCGACCAGCGCAATAAATGTGATATGCTCGTCATATGTTTTTCGAGTGATTTGATGCAAGCTCAAGCCCTAGTGTTAGCGATGATATTTCAGTCGTGACTAAGAAAGGATCATTATGATTGAGATTTATAAAATTCTGCTTGATTGGTCATGCATCATCCAGTTGTTTTGCTGTCCTGTGTCCATTTTTGCGTGACATCATTCGAAGAGAAAATAAATAAAAACACGACAGACATAAAATACTTGAGTGATCGAGTAAATGACATTTTTCAATCGATCGACTCTTTAGTTGCTCTTCCCTAATTTAGTCAATACCTGAACTTTTTATTTTTCTCATAGGTTTAAAATTTGATTTTTCAAGTAAAAGGAAGATTTAAAAAATAAATTGCGTTTGTGGTTTTCGAATGTCTCATGATCTAATGATGCAGTAAGTTTTATTAGAAAATGATCGGAACGTCTTTTTTAAAAAAATATTTCTGATTTAGATTTTTCCTTGCGCTTTCAAGAATTCACAGTATTGCATCAATAGTCGCAAACAATAACGCCTGTAATGCGGTTGACTACATCAGATTGGAATTTTTAAAAAATCAGACATCATAGATAATTGATGTCAGTTATGGCGACTGTCAAATATTTCGATTAGTTAAATATGACGAATTTTATTATATTTGGGTGGTCATTTGGATGTGAACGTGGTGATGTGGTCTCACGAGCATATTTAAGGAGGGGACCTCGGCGGTAAATTGATGAGTTGTCGACTTCACGGTGCCTACCGCTGCAAATGTTGCGTGAATAAACTGGAAGAACCTTCGTCCCCGCGGCTCTTCAGAAAAAACTGGGGTAACCGCCGCATATGTGACTATGAATAGAAAGGAGAGAGAGAGGGAAGGGGAGGGCAAAAATAAGGTTCGACCGCGACCGACACACACACACAAAACAGAAAAGCCACAAAAATAAATGTGGAATTGGTAAATGTACCAATGCGTTGCGTACCTTTTGTCCAACTAAACTGCTTTGCGACGCTGTATTTTTACAACCGACACTTTCCAATTCTAAAAAGAAATACGGGTAATCCCAGGACTCGACTGGGAGCAAGACGACGATCGAGTTGGCAAGACTCGAAAA
>JAQGBY010001720.1:0-27340 GCA_034698785.1 Mycogona germanica | reverse complement strand
GTGAGATGTGGGGGGGGGGTGGAATGGACGGCGAAGATAGAGATGTGGGGAGGGGGAGGGCGTGCTCAGCTACGGTTGATCTATTTAACCTCTAGAAAATGTAATTTGTAATGAATCACTGCTTCGGTCGGGATGTGTCGCGTTGCGGTAACTCGTGATTACTGACACACCTAATTTGAAATGGTCTTGCCAATAGTTGGGTTGGGGTCAAGCGTTTTTTTCGAAGGTATGCATTTCCAGTGAAATTGAGCACAATTAATTTTGCTTAGTATCAATTTAATTTCAATAAGTAGCACTATCGCTGAAATGGTATGTCGTATGATTTTTAACTGTCGTTCTATTGCGCCATGGTCATCTCTCTATTCTGTGTAAAATTGCGAACCGTAGCATACCTTGACCGACCCGTTGGACGGCGCTCGCCATCATCGACACCAATTTGGAGAAAAATTTAATTAGCGGTCCCCAAAGAGCCACGTTTCGAGGGAGGACTCCAGCTCGGTCGATCGTTGGTGGCGGCGGTGGCGGCTTTGAAGTGGATGGTTTAGGGGCAGGGTGCCAGGCAGTCAACCGCCATATCCCATTTCATTCGGTAACGCCTCGTGTATACGAGTATGCGACTCGGCGCCCGCTCATCCATATTTTAATATCAATAATTGCGACTGCCACCGTTGACACGAGTTTTTGTAATTGGTCCCGTGTCTGGTGCCGAGCGCCGCCGCGCTCGTCGTGTCTCAATTAAGCGTCCTCTCACGAGCCGCCGGGCATTTCCGTTCTGAGCGCTCTCTGTGCCACCTTCCCTCCCTCGACACTTGTTTCCGTTCGAAGGATCATTCAGTGGGTCGGTTGGGTTGGCCTTTTATTATTTTACTCTATCGAAACTGTTCTTACGACGATTATTGCAAAAATGGTGATTTGCTATGCAAATACCGAGTGTTGAGTTCGGTATTGGCGTCATTTAAATAAATAAAGAGCGAATTACTTGTTCCGTGGGTCGCAATTTCGTTATTGGCGATGGAATTGGAATTAATTTTCATGTCGTAATTTCGTTTTCATTCCGTATTTAGGCGATTAGGTAATTAAATACGTTTTGTTAAATATATACTTCATTGCTTTAAGTTTGTCGTTGCGTTTGCCAATCACATCAAAAATTCACGAACGGCTTAACACTGCTCAATAAAATTTACGCTGGATGGATGTAGGTAAGGGCAAAAAATTTCTAGGACCGCGCAACTTATTTCAGGTCTTGATCTTGTCTTGTTCATGGGGCAAGAGGTTGTACCAGGCCCAGCTTATGATAATTAATAATAACACAAACCTAGATAGTTTAGCGGCATAATCTGAAAGTAAAACGAAAAGACTGTGTTTTTATTTAGTTTTGTATCCGAATTTGCTCGTGCTTTTGCACCTTTTCTTATTCTTGATGGAGTTTTAGTGCTTCAAGTACCGTATTTTGCTGTACATTGAGCGCACCCCAAAAATCATATTCCTCTCTCCAACCCTATCCGTTTTATACACCTCATTTCGTTTAGCGCTCTCTCTTTCTATTTCTTCGCCGTGACGAATTAAGAGAAGAAGTATAAAGAAATTTCGAAGAAGTAGAAAGAGAGAGACCTAAACGAAATGAGGCGTATTAAATGGAGAGGGTTGGAGAGAGGAATATGATTTTTGGGGTACACCTCAATGGACAGCAAAAGACGGTACTCTGATGGAACGTTGCTTCGCGTATTGCCAATTGCCAAAGGGTGAGGCTGCCCCCGTTTTCCCCGTAAGCGAGCAATCACCAAGAGCACGCTGGCCATGCGTGTTTGACGGGCGGGCGGTTTTGAAGTACAGGGGGCAGCAGCGACATTAAATTATGACGCAGTCAACTACGCGTGAAACTTGTCGCGCTCCAAATTAAATGGCAGCGCGAAACCGCTAGAAATGCGCTCACTCTCTCAGTTCGCCTCTGCAATTAAGTAATGCGGCATTTTTTCCTGTTCTAAGGATCTCGTTAGGGGGAATGTCTTCGCTGTTGCTCGCTTTCCGAGTCAAGAAGATAAGCAATCACGAGTGAACGTCTCTACATTTTCTCTTGCCTAATTAGACAATTGTACCAAGACTTTAGAAAAATAAGAAATGTTGTAGCACATCTCCAATTGATTGTGCTAGCTATAAACCATCTGTGTTATTACATTTTTATGTATTTTCTGTAATATAATAATAATTTTAAAATAATCAACTGTAGTCAACCGCACGTCAGGCGTTACGTCCCCCCTCATGTTGCTTAGGCACTGTGCGAGGGGGAACGACCAGTACCCCGGGATCGAAATTTTCGAGAGCCCGCGCCGGGAATCGAACCCGGGACCGCCGTAACCAGTCAGTCGCTAATCCAACTGGGCTACGATGAGTCGTACAACCAACGATTGTCATTAAAACAGCACGATATTGCAATAAACCGATTTGAATAGATTATTACTTTCGAATTTCAATTTGTCACTCAGATTACTCCTAATCTGTTTGAACGATGAAAATTAATTGGTAGCAAAATAAAATTGTAATTGGTGTTCATGCCAGTGTTCAACTTTATTAATGTCTTCCTTGGAAGCTTCGGTTACCTTTAAATAAAAATATATCAATAAAGAAAGAATACAAGTAGAATGTAAAATCAATAATTTCGAGAGTATGTGTGATACAGTTCATTATGTACAGCATTGTTATCGTCATCCTCCGCTAGTGTCTCTGCTGTCACCCCTTCATCTTGATTAGGAGCAGGGAGAATAGGCTAATGACATTGCCCCTGTGCTATCCAATCGACTAAACCGCCGGTGAACACATCCGTTATTAGAGACAGAGAGAGAGAGAGAGCGCCGCCTTTTACCAACTCAATTCCACCATGATTTCTGGCTGGTTGGAACGAGTATCGGATCGGGAAGAGGGAAAGTTGGAGAGGCGGTTTCCGTCGCATTTTTAATTCGGCCGCACGAGCTCCAATTTTGCAATCGTGAAGCCGGTTGGTGCGATGTGTAATTATTCAGAAACCGTTTTTTCCTCGTCGAAGCGATGCATTATTCATTGTTAAATTTGGCGGAAGCCATTCTTGATCGGATGGGAAGCGAAGTTTGCGACGGGACGGCATCTTGGTTCGGCTTTTCATCTAGTTAGCAACTTGCCATGCAAATCAGCTTTATTTATCTTTTTGCGGCGACGTAGAATTCGACGATAGAACTCGTATTCGTGCGCTCGTAAATTCGCGTTGATGTTTTTTTTAAAATGTTGATCCAGTCCAATCCATTGAAAATTTTATATTTTTACCAAAATAAATATTTTTTATTGGAATTGTGTTTCCGTTTTCAGCTTCTATGAGATATTTGTTAAGGAGGTACACCAGCGTGTTCGCCTTAAAAACCCCAGGAGGCGGCCCGGTAATTTTGCCTAGCTTATATATAAGGTACCTAGGTAGGGATCTTTAACATGAACCTGAAATCGTACAGGAACGGGTCCAACGACTTTACTTCCATTCCGAAGCCGTTTTCAATTTATTTTGCTTTTCGTAGATCATTTTTCAACGTCATAATTCTTATAGTCTTTAAGTCGTAAATCTGGTGATCAAATAAGAAATAATATCATTTTAGATAATTTACTGTCTTTCGTTGTAATTTTCGACTAACATTTATTCTGTGACTCGTCGTGGCGCAGTTGGTTTAGCGACTGACTGTGGTTCGGCGGTCCCGGGTTCGATTCCCGGCGCGGGCTCTCTAAAATTTCGACCGCGGGGTACTGGTCGTTCCTTTTGCACAGTGCCTAAGCACCATGAGGGGGACGTAACGATTGTAGTGCGGTTGACTACAGTTGATTGGGAAATAATAATTTAAAAAAATTCTAAACAGAGTTGCAATTCGTAAAGACTCTTAAAGCTGCCAATAACGTCGGACTATTTCAGAAGGAATGTGCGTCTTTAATAGTTGGCCACCTAGCAGGAACACGGGCAAGTGAATAATGTACACTCTTAGAAAACGCCAAAATTTAACTTTCCTTTTGAGTTGCAACTCAGTATAGAGCAGTCGTGCTCGGATGCATGTCACGTCAAATTAAAACCAGAAGTTGCTAAGGAGGCCGAGGGAAAACCGGATTTTCGAGTACCGGGTTGAAAACGAGGAATTCGCGGCTAGTTCTGCGCGCGGAAAGAGTGCCGGCATCCTATCAGTTTTTGCGGCCACCCTTCTCGCGGTATTTCCTGTGTCGGAGTGAAACTTGGGAGACGACGACGTTGTCACCGCCTGACGTCACATTCCGGTAAAAGACGACGACGACGACGACGATGGGTGCAGTACGCGGGAGGACGACCAGACTGGGGGGAAGTGCTGGAGGGAAGGGCGGGTGGCGAGGGTAGAGCCGGAGAGGGGGTGGGTGGAGAGAAGGCGAAGATCTGTATCTGTTGATGGTTGGAGTAGACGGGGCGGACTGGAAAAAAAGATTGACACCGGAGGGTGAAGTAGCGACTGGAGTGAGCTGGAATGGGGAAATGGAGATGGAGTGGAGGGAGTGAGTGGTGGGGGGTGTTTCCCATCAAGTGGTCGGCAAATAACGAGACAGGAATCGATATTCGATATCGGCTAGCTTTGATAAAAATTGGAGCGTAAATTTTATATGGGTATGCTGACTCATGGCTCTAAACCATTATTTGTTATTTCTTTTAGATTTTCGTTCATTTGGTCAAATTACTCATAGAGAGAAATATTGATTCGTATTTGTCCCCGAATTTCTTGACGAATACACCAAGCGCTTTACAATACGTCCAACAAAAATCCATTCCACTATAACAGAAAAGAATATGTGAGAAGGTTTTTGTAGCGAAATTCGAGCCCACTTCGATAGGAAACATAATTTATTGAAAATCAGTTTGGGAACACCAATTTTTCAATAAGATCGGCGCCGACAGATGATGGCGCCCTGGTCATCTACCGTACTGATCGCTACACGCAAACTGGCTTAAAAATGTTCTCGCTGTGTCTAACTTCATTTTAACAATGTTTTAACATTTTTTTTTTTGGCGGGCTTGGGAAAAGAGAGGACAGCCGATTATCATCTTTCCAAGTGATTTCACGCCACGTCGTTTTGTCACGCGCCACTAGTTTCGCTGCCACCGAGTGTGCTATTTCCAAAATGCAACCTCCACAACTGCTCGGAACGGGCCACAGGATATTTTCTTATCAGGTTTGCCGTTGAGGAAATTTGAAGCACTCAAACGCGTGATGTGGATCCCAACCAACATCTCCCCCTCTCCCTACAGCCCACCCCCGTCCCTCTAGTGTATCAAGCTCGCTAAATGCGTCATTCTTGAATGAATGAAGATGAGAGGGAGGGACCGAAATGCCCGGCTCCTCTCCCAGTCTCCCTCATCCCTCCTACCACAGTACTTCCCATTGTTATCTTGGGTACATTTTCGTCGCCAAAATTTCCTCGCCTGCAGAACCATTCCCCACATACACTGTACATTTGCCAATCGTCCTCATCATTCCTGCATGGCTCGCTCCCTGTTGAGCGAACAACACAACACATGCATTAGAATTGAAAGAAATATAGCCGTAGAATCCAGAGAGTTCTGACATTACTCGACTAACGTCAAACTCTTTAGTAGATCAGAGAGCATTGGAGAGATCAGCGTGCTTTTTCAGTTTTGAACTGCGCACGTTAGAAATGTCGTCCATAAAGCCTAGTATTTTAAAATCTTAATTGTTCGTGCGCTCACATATTACTGTAAAGAGATTGGGAGTGTTTGGAGCGGATAAAGTAGAATGAGGTGGGTGGGGTTGCCTTGGTCAAGCGCAGTGATGGCCGGCCCTGGTGCACTATCTGCCGATGGTCGCCCCGCCATTCCTGCGTGAATTAATGAATTTTTAATGAGAGGCGCGAGTGTCTTATCGCGCGTTCGTCGTTGACTGAACTTTCGAGTGCGTCGCGGGTAACACACACACACACACACACTCGCACGTCACGACGCGATTAGTGCGATTAGGATTATTCGTGCGTGCCCTAATTTTCTCCCCCATCCCCCCCGACCGTCCGTTGAACCAGTCGAGGTGCGGCTTCGGCGCGATCAAACTCGGCGCTTGTCTTCGCCTATTTATAATAGATGGACAGCCGAGCGAATCCCTGGGATCAACGTGAGTCCGCGGCTCTGCTTGATGTGGGATTATACTGTGTACAGCAACAACATCCTATATTGGATTTGGCTCCTGACGAAACTGAACGAAAGTTTTAGACGTCTCGCTGCGCACTCCTAGTCTAGTTTCTTTCGTAATTAAATACGACAAACCTGCTAAGCAATGATAGTGTCATTTTGCTTTAGTCAGATACATGTGTAAGATGATACACTTGACTTCCGACTCTGCGTGCTTCGCCATCATTTTATTACATGTGTAAGTTTAAAATATCCAGCGGTGATCATTTAAAATCTTTCCTCGGCTTTCTGGGCCCAAACAAACTGACATTCGGATTGAGCAAATCTCCAAAAAGTATTTGTAGCCAACAGGTCGAACCCAATTCACCGCTCACAGTCACCAAATCACAGTAGCACAGTACCGATCTACTATTTCTGAAGCGATCTTACTGATTCTCTGTGACGTCATCAGAGGGCGCCTATGTGACGAACCCTCAAAATTATAAATTTCAATAGAACAGGAAGAACGTCTGTGTTATATTAATAAAAATGAGGGTTGAGCCCGGGACAGACCGGACGAAAAAGACGAACAGAGTCGGCGAGAAACTCTCAAATACAATAATAGAAAACACTTTATTAAACACTTTATTTTAAATCTTTTTAATTTTCCTCGGGAGATGAGGATGTGGGTAAGCGTGGTAAGTGTGAATCGTCATTGTCCTTTCTCGTCAGTTAGTTTATTTTCAGTTAGTTTTCCTTATCGAAGAATAAGAGTGTTTTCTATTATTGTGTTTGAGAGTTTCTCGCCGACTCTGTTCGTCTTTTTCGTCCAGTCTGTCCCGGACTCAACCCCCATTTTTATTATTATAAATTTCATTTGGCTTGCCAGAAATGAAGTTTCACATTTGCTGGCGATATCGCCGAACATCGCAATTGTAAAAATTGGCGTTTATTTCTGATCATAAACGCAGCAGAGAGAGAGAGTCTGCAGATATTTCACGATGCTGGAAGATGCGACTGAGGGAATCTGTCAAAAGATAGTCTTCTGTACGCGCAGAATCTCTTCGTCCTTCGGGCGTTGTCGTTCCCCCGCAATTAAAATTTGCATAATGAGGAGTGCAGTAATTCAATTCATTACGTGTAATCGCGGTTCGGTCTGCGATAACGGAAAAACACTGGTGCTGGAATCCAGCGGCGTTAATTTTTGGCGTAGTTGATAGGAGTGGGGGGGGGGTGGAATAGTTGATCCCGCATATCGCATGCAGCCGCAACGTGCGAGTCTGGTCTCGTCATCCTTGTCGTCGTCGTCGTCGTCTTCACGCGTTTTGAAGACGGTGGATCAGAAACGGCTAATGAAATTACTGTCTTTTAACTTTATCGTGTTCACCCATAAAATCTGCATTCGTTGGCGTTGGTGGAGGACAAGTGTCGGAGATGAGAGCCCGTTCCTCAAAGTCCTGCCTTCCGCTGTCAACAGGATGGTCTCGGCTTTTTGGAAAGTATAACGCCTACGTCACACCGATCCGAATTGTTTTTGGGCGGCCATATGTACGACTCGTCGTAGCCCAGTTGGTTTAGCGACTGACTGTGGCTTGGCGGTCCCGGGTTCGATTCCCGGCGCGGGCTCTCGAAAATTTCGATCCCGGGGTACTGGTCGTTCCCCCTCGCACAGTGCCTAAGCACCATGAGGGGGACGTAACGCCTGTAGTGCGGTTGACTACAGTTGATTGGAACATAAAAATATAAAAAAATATGACTTGCAAATTGGTCAACAGTCAGCCTGTTTAAAAAACATTTTATCAATAGCGAGAGTTCATTAAGGTGGGATCTCGATTGTGACAGCTCTTTCGCGTGGTGTTACTAAAATAAAAAACGTAAGGGGGGGGGAGAAAATAAAAAATTTATTTTACAGCAATTCTATCGATTATTCCCTCGATCAAATGTGTATCTGATCTAACCTCAATAATCACGACGACCAGAATACCTACCAATCTCTCTATCTTCACCGTCGTACCATTTTTCCTGTTATCGTTCAACCATTGAAGACGCCGGCCTTCAAATGTGATTTCGAATCGACGTATTTAGTCGCATCATGAATCGAACATCACAATGATGTCTTGTGTTTGGGGGCTGTTGGGTTTTGCGAGACGCGGCATTAACGGTCGTTTCTTTGCCAACTCGCGTGCACAATCTGTGCTGCGGGGGAGGGACAGGGGAGTCGGGTTGGGGTTCGAGCGAGAGTGGATGATGTGTTTTGGCCCCGAAAAACTCCACTTCTTGTATAATAAAGCTATTGCCTCGCTCGTCCGCTAGGGAAATCTCTTTGACGATGCGGATGGGCATTGCCTTGTACCTTTACATCTACTGTTGACTTAGCGATCAATCTGAGCGCGAGCGCGCATGTGTTGTACTTTCTTAGTGGCGAGGGGGTGGCGAAGGATGTCGTGAGGGGTTAATTCGTTTGCTGCTCTCGTGATATGTGTGTTAGAGGGTTGCAGTGGCCCGAAGCAAGCCATTATACTCGTGGATGTATAATATATATATAGAAGAGATGCAAGTCAACTGGTTAACCTATAATGCGAGTCGACGAGTCTTTTATTTCCCACCCAATGCGACTGTGGAGAATGTTACTATTTCAAAAATACAGTTAGAATCTTGCGCGACGCATCGTGAGGAGCACACTAAAGCCGCCTGTCACGGTTTATCTTAGATTTGTGGCGACACTCGTTCGTGGTGGTAGTAGTTTTTGTTATCTTAACTGACAAATTTTTTTCAATGATGTTTTGATGCATTAGGGTTAGATGACAGTATGACTGTGTGACAGTATGACTTAAAAAATACTGGTTAGTAGTTAAATTTTTTCATTTCAAATAGTAGTTTGCTATTATTATATTAGAAGAGTTATCGCCAACTCTTGTTCGTCCGACCTATCCCTGGCACAACCCCCATTTTTATTGAAATTAATAATACAGACGTTCTTCTTCCTATTGTTAAAAAATACGATTCATCTCACGTCGAATTAAGATGACCAAATTTGAAATTTCTAAAAGTCTGACTCGATTATCGGATTTATCCCCAATGGTAAGGCTAATAGCTAAACTATTGTTAATGTCGATAGTACCACATTCGTTTCTCTCGAACGATTGAAGTCGCTAATATTTGTTGGAAGGTAGAGGCTAGTTTTTTTTTTAGGTTATGAAATATATTTGTAGAAATATTTTTGGAAATTGTTAACCTTCTCAGATTGCCAATTCGAAAATGATTTCAAGTTTTAACACCTAACATATGAGATTATTTTAATAAAAATAATATCCGAGTTTAATGTTTGGAAAAGTACAAACTGCATGCACTATTTTTTATTAATTCTGCTACCCAAGTCCCGGGCCACTTCATCCGTTGCGTTATTGACCTATACCAACATCTTCCCGGTACCAGCCTTGCGTGGGACTTACGCCAGTGAGGTATACCCTCCTGCCAATGCCGAAATCCCGATATTTCGAGTCAGATTAATATAAGCTTCCGCCAGGAGATCCCTGAAGTGCCCTCCCCACCCCACCACCCAATCCCCCAGTTCATCCAATGTGACTTCTGCGTGAGGCATATCGACAACAGGTACACTCTGTATATGGAGAAATCCTGCGCACGCGTTGTTCGTTGTCTAGATAGGTGGCCACTGGCCATTGCGCTCTGAGGAAATTGATACGATCGAGAGAGCGTTTCGAGAGTCCGACTGCGACCGCGCGCGTGTCGGGCAAAACGAACGAGGTAAAAGTCACAATTAGATTGCAATTTAAAAGTCAATTGAACGGAGGGCCGGTGTGATGGATGATAGATAGATGCTTGGGGTGGCGGGTGGGTTGGGATGGGATGAGCTCCGCTCAGTACACGCACGCCAAATATTTGCTCATCAAATTGAGTTCGCCCGTGTCTGCTGCCATTCTCTCTCCCATCTCCCGCTCTCCTCCACTACACAAACCCGTCCGTCTTGTTATCTCTCCGCTACCATATCCTCCTGAAACCTCGCGTCTCAATTCCTGGAAATATCCTGTGGTTATTTTTGACAACGTAAGAAATTATTGTGCTTTGGGAGCGCAACTTTTTGTTTATTAAACGAGTTGACGATTTTTAAAATTTGGAAAAACCGCCCAAACCGCAACCAAACTCCGGTGTCGCAACGCGTGTCAATAGGGTGGACGAGGCAACGAGCTGAAAGACACAATATATACTATGTTATAACTTATATTATACCATAATCAAATACTACTATAACATCGTGTAATTTATTTTATCTCCAGGTGTCACTTCGAATAATAGTGTTTTTTATTATTTTATTTGAGAGTTTCTCGCCGACTCTGGTCGTCTTTTGTCGTCCGGTGCTGTCCCGGAGACAACCCCTATTTCATTATGAATTTATTATGAATTTATTATGAATATTTTATTTTATCCAGATGTCACTGTTGTAATATCAGAAGGGTGAATTAAATCCGATTTCAATTTACTCTCGTCGTCGGTTTCGATTGCGTCCAACGATCTCATCCATTATTGTGTTAACACACAACCCCGGCTTCCATCCTCCACCTTGTATAACAATATATATTGTTCATACATAAATTAGGTGCAAGAAAGAGAGTTGGGACATTCGTGTCGTTTTTGGGGACGTTGGGCCTTGACGCGTCGATAGTTGCGGTAGATCGCTATCCGTCTCTTAAGTGAGCAACCGATAGAACCCTAGATTTTCTTGCGGTCGCCATACTTTTTTGACACCTGCATTCCAAATTTTCTGCCCTCTTTGAGCGAATCAAGCGTTTAGAGGTGCACACTGTGTCTCAGGATGGTGTATAGGGAACACGCCGGCGACAATGCGAGAACGAGAATTGATGAACCCTTGGCGGACTGGCTGTCGACTTCTTCGTCGATTCGACGATCTACTCCTACGGATCGATACATCGATCGCGCTGTTCGCTCTTGGCGGCCACCAGTCAACGCCGGCTCCCGGAAGTCACGTGGTTTTTTATTTTTCAATTCGGCCGAATCAATGTCGCAATTTCGAGCGTGTTTTTATTTTGCGTTTTGCAACGTCAGCGCCAAGATTGTCTGCAGTTCTTGGTACACGAATGGTTGCAGGTTTTGGTGGGTGATCTCGAATCGTGTGCGGCCAATTTTACTTGTGAATTCGATTGTTTAAAATATGTACTTAAGTATTAATTGACAGCCAAAAAATAAGAAACCAGGAATCAGAGAAGCATGTCAAAACTGATTTAATCTGACATTCTATTTTCAATTTTGTTCAAATCCATAACATATTTTAGTTGATGAATGTTTCGATACTTTCGTTTTCTCGAATATTTTGCTGAATTATCATTTTAGCGAATTATGATTGAGCCTACAACTTTTCGCATGCTCCTGTGTCCATTTATCTCTCATTTTTTTTTAATCCCCACCCCCTTCTTTGCCCTAACTGGCAGACTTATTGCTTGCTGTTTATGCTGCGTGCTTTTCGGCTAATTTAGCACATGATTCATCGATCAAGTTTGGTCCCTACAGGGGTGCGTCTAGCGCGATCGATTTTTTTTTAGAAAGACTATCTCCCTCTCGGAACCACCCATCACCCATACGAATTCCAGCATCCCAACTCGTTCTGGTGGATTCGCCCTTCGGCGGAACCGCCATGTCTGTATGGGGTCTCCGCCTAGGCCGGCACACAGATCGAATCAATGGCGAGGCTGCTGGCAGGAATTCAGCACAAGAAGTTATTTGATCTTTACATGTCATGTGAGGGTGGGACATATGCGAAATAGTCGAAAGATATCGAGGTTCGCTTCCACCTTACCCTCACCCTCCCCCCTTCCACATACTACTAACTTGTGCTTCCTTTTTCGTAAAGTTTCCCGGGCTGCATGGCGAGCTGAAAGAATGATGGATGCGGTGCGCTGCTAGATCGATTGGAAAGTGATTGGTGTTGTAGGGTGGGGGGAGGCTGAGTAAGGTGTGGTGTTGGTGTATGGTGAGAGGGGGGTGCGGTGTACGGACGTATGTTGACGTCTTCCACATGTTTTGTGATATGATCGCGCACTAAATGTGCTTTCACTTTTAAGGAAGGACTGGAATTTGGTACCAATAATATCACTGTCGTGGTTATTTTTTTTTTGGTCCTGATTTGGTGCAGATTGACCTGATGTGTCGATATTTTAAAATCAACATGCGAATGAGAAGTGTAACGAACTGATCACGTACGCTGGACGAATCGTCTTAGTTCAGTTAATTGAGATATATTTCTGGTGCGATGATCCAGAGGTCGATTCCCACAGCGGGTTCTCGTTTATTCGATCCTGAAGTATTAATGAAACTCTGCTTCGAACGCTGCATATCTATTATGCATATCTACGAAAACCTTCATTATACAGAAATCTAGGAAACACTACTCTATTTAAGCTCTCGGGAGGTATTATTTATTATTGCCGTTGATTTACACGACCTCTATTTTTGGTTTCACCGATTTTCACCGGTGATTCATTCAAACCTCGTATCAGTATTCCCGACTCACATTTGGAGATGCGTCGGAAATCAGTGCCACGGCGAAGCCAAATACATCTATTTTGCTCCGAATTGATTATCGTACAGATATCAGTGTAGCCATAGAGGTGGAGACGGGGCAAGCTTTGATCTTAGACGTCGGTGTTTCCGGATATTGGTCCACCACAACTGACCGTCCAGCGTCGATGGTCACTCCAATTACGATTGGAGGATATATGGGGAACGGGCGAAAAGCTATAATAAATATTATTAATGCTGTCCTATCAGCATCTTTAGTGACTATACACACTGTTATTGCTGGAGTCGAGCGTCTATGACTCGTCATCGGACATTGGTGACTGACTACTGTAGGTTGCTCTGTGGGGGTGGCGTCGTTTTTCGACCACGTTGATGGGGGGAAAGGTTTACCGCGTCTTTAGTGGTCCTCCGTAGCCAGTTTTCCCTCTCCCTATAGCTCTTGATTCTCCCTCTGGAGAGTTTAGCGAATTTTTCGTTTCTATTCTGGTTTAGATTAATTGGCGCCGTTCACTCCAAGCTGCTAAAAAAAGATCATGATCCATTACAATATCAGTTATATCTTAGTAGTAAAACACATGTGGAGTTTTCTAAATTAAAATGTTTGCGACGTATTGTTTATATATATTTGCACTCTTTTAGCATTGTTAGATGTTATTTGCAGGGTAGTGGAGATTAGTGATGCAGTTTTGTATGAAGTGACCTTCCAAGTTGTTACTGTCGATGCTACCCAATCATTTGTAGCAGTGTCGTTTTGTTTCACTGGTTGACCGCAGCTACTACTTGTTCGGCATTAAGAAATTAAATATTTTAGTTCGAAAGATGCACACCAAAAGGTCTTTCTATAACTTGTATATCCATTTAATTTTGTCTAGAGTTTTATGACTTGGCACATTATTTACGAAGTGTATCATTTTGAATTATGTATGCCTGAGATCCGATAAAATATTGCCCCTTTTCGTTTGAAAGTATTTCAGCATTTGTACCATCATAGGTGAAGATACTGTTTAGGAGGATGTAACAACTTGGGCGTCTATCATATAAGTACTGATGCTGAGCTCCTGAGATTCCAGCCAATATAATGATTTTCATGTTCATTAATATTCCCCGTAAAAAGGAGGAATCCACTCGAATACTCACTCCGCCAAAACTAGCTCGAAGTGCTCGGCCATGAAAGAAGGATAGATCGTCAGTATTCTTGAGTATTCGCATTCAACAGCTCACAATTGAAAGCACGGGTCTCAGGAGTTTTCGCGGTGCTGAACGGCCTGGCGGTGGAATATAGCGTTGAGATGGGGAGATCAAGGCTCATTTCGAATATTAGTTTCTGCGGTTTCTGGTGTCCGCAAACAGTTATCCCACTGTGTTGCGCGTATACATTCGGTATGAGCCTATCTATCTCGGCTATATAGACCAGGGTCGGTCGGCATTCGTGGTATTGGCACTTTGAGCGCGGTCCGCTCGCCAATATGATTTATATGGGCGCTGCGTGCATGTAACCAAATGCATTGGTCTCCCACTGTACGGACGTTTAATCATCCAGGCAATGTGGCATGTACATGTACTAGTATATATATATATATATATATATATATATATATACATGTACATATGTACAGTATATACATGTGTATACATACTGGTGTGGTGAGCGTACTTTTAGCAATTTCAACATTCCCTCAACGTTCTTAGTTAACCCTCTTCCGAATGTCGGTCGCTCAATATTATATAATTTAAATTTTATCGGATCCTCGTTTATCCATTTTATGCTTGCACGAAATTGACGAAAGTTTAAACATTGTTGGATTTAATTTTGACGCTATTGCGTCACGCAGAGATGCCATCACCGATCAGTATCTTTGTTATTAAATTTTCCTTCTCATTATGGCATCACATATACCACTAGCTTATTAAAATATTTGACTTGGGTTTATTATATGCGCATTAATTATTTAACAAACAACTGTTAATCCTACTTAGCGTTTGATGATCTTATGAGAACTTAAATTACCTGCCTATTGTCCTGCCAAAAAAGGCCTTTTTGTGTTAACTTCAACGGTAGGTGACAATAGGCGACATCTACATTTATCGTGGATATTGAGTCTACGCGATGGTAACGCCAGCTGGCGGCGAATATCGGTGTGCTATATATAGTCTGACCGAAAGTTTTGCGCTTCCTCTTTGGGCTTTTGTTGAATGATGATTCCGGTCGCTCACATTGGGGGGAATCCTTTCAAGTACGGATCTCGTTTAGAAGATTGAATTTTGAAATTGGATCTTTGCTCCTTATTAAAAAAAGCCTGATCAATGCCAGTCATGTCGCTCCCCTTCGACTATACGAATTCGTCTTTGTGTCTTGGTGGTGTCGTCAACGTCTGCGCTGGCGACACGCGCGAACCTGGCGATGGCGCTGTAAACTGTTGCCGCATGTACTGTGTACAAGAACTGTTCGATCACAAAAAGGTTGTCCCTCTCGCAATACTTGCAATCCCCCCTCCCCATACGTCTGATTAATAACGACATTGGCAAACCGATCCAACGCCGACGCGTCCATGTCCAATGCACTACCTCAGCCCTGAGCGATTTTTGGCCAAAATTGATCACATGGATTTGTTATTTTTTGGTTGGTGGCTTGGGCATGTTTGCTGTTCACGTCGTATCGGCCTGCACGTCTCAGAACCGTAGACGTTTTTCTTTTCTTGCGTTTAACGTTAGAAATGTGGGTCTAGAAAACAGCCGGCTGTCAAATAGTAACTCTTCTGAGATATTTGTTGAGGAAGTCCACCAGCATGTTCGCCCTAAAACCCACTCCAGGAGGCGACCTGGAAATTTTCCCTAACCTAGGTTGCCTAGGAAAAGGATCTGTAGTCCTTTAACCGGCAAGCCGGTAACAGTTACGGTATGGCGATACGCATTTTTTGTCGGCTAGTCCAAAACTGGTACGTCGTGAGATTTTACAAATAGTTTAAAAAAATACGTTTTGTTAAACGTTTATTTGTAACTGGTTACGTTATGGGGTATCAATTTTTTAAAAAAATATTAATTCTACGGGAGGATGGGAAGTTGGGGGTTGAAAATCAATTGGCCGGTGAAAGGGTTAACTTCCCGGTAACGTACAGGGTCCGGGTCATGATTTTAAGCTATCCTCTCGACCTTTTACCCTTGTATGTGTTCTTTATATTCGCAGCCATAAGGCAAAGTGGTGCTATGCGGTCATGCCATAGCTAAATGTCGGGGGGAGCTTTTTGAGTCGGGGACAAAACCATCAGATGCATGCCTCAAGCGCACAATGCAGACTAAGTTGTGTTTGAAAACATGTTACACTTGTTTCAAATGGGATGTGCACGTTGTGAAGTTCACCTTGCGACACATGTAAGAAATGTGGAGTGACACAAATGTGCGCTCAGTCGTTCACTTGGCCTCAGGTTTGCATTATTTCCGGTATTCATGGTCGTAGCTCGAAAAGCGGCGACCAACATACACATTTGTAGATGGATGCAAATGCATTTTCATAAACATTTTGCTTTCCCGATCATTTTTGTTATTTGGTATTCACGACGCATGTTCGGGTGTACGCGTCGTTCCATTTGTGAGGTACATCGCGTGTCCGGAGGGTTGCCCTAGTGTTGCCCTAGAATATTTAATGCGTTTTAAAGCGTTTATGCCTGTGGCAGGTGGGGGAATTTATATGCCCCCTCTCTCATATCTGTCTCACATACTCTATGTCATCCTAAGCCCTCTTTCCATGGATACATTGATACGATTTAATCGGATGCCTCTTAACAGTTACCAGGACTAGCAGAGTTGATCTGTTATTAGGTAGTTTTTTAGGAAAATTTTCATTAAAGAATGTGCGCCATTAGGCAAGGGCAACTTTGATGATTATTTTTCTATTTGGATTTTTGGTTAACTATTTTTGTCTGGAATGAAATCTCATAACAATATTTCTAGGTTGGTTGAAATTTAGACCCATGTCTCAGGAATATTTTTGCTTTTCAACCGTTGTGAGTTTTTCCTTATCTCCTCCCCTATCGCAAGCTTTGGATTTATGTCAGATCTGTATAGACGCGTGTCTGGATCTGTGAGGGGAAGTCGTATCTGTCGGATTGATAATCGATTGCGTGATCGGCTTAGTGCCGAGTTCGTCACGCCGAACGTCGTCACGTCACGTTCACCGGTTCGAATCCCGCCAAATTGATTCGGGATCTTTTGTGAGTTCCGGTAGAAAGTGTTTCAATTTTTGTAAGTTAGTCCTCGCCCGATCTGATCCTACGGGGGGATGATGTCCATATTATTATTCATATATGCGGTCAAGTGGCGGTTCACCTTCGTTCTCAATGCCTGTTGGCATGAAAGACTCACAAGTCACAAATCTAGGAAATTCCTAGATTCTTAGGCAATAATTTGAATATTTCCATTCTCTTGTTTATGTCGAGTGTTTTTATGTGCATTCCGATAGACGTGCCCATCGGCCAAGGGAATATATTACAGTATCTCATAAAGCCTTCAATGGGGGTTGGAGCCATATCGTCAGTTTTCGTGCAAACTTGTTTAAACAAGGGCCATTTTTCTTCGTGCCATGTTAATGTAGAGGATTTATGCAACAATACTTTTTTGTATTGTCAATTTTTGTTTTATGGAATTTCTGTCTTCATCAAAATTACAGTAGCATATGAACATCCTCCGAGATATTCTAATCGTATGGGGAGGCTTAGGCAAAGGAGTTACGCGCCTGCAACATTCGCAACACACTTTCAACCGAATGGCGATTGAGTAATGTTTCTATTATTTAATTTCAACCAAACTGAGATTCGAACCTAGACCCCAGAACACAATCTGATCGCCTCAAACCACCAGGCAGATAATCACTAAAGTGTATCACATCCTCATTATCATCCGCGAATGATACGGCACAATGTATTGTAGTATAATAGATGTAGAGTGCGGCCCGTTTCGTTTATTGGCTGCCCGGGTCCGATTCGACCTCGTCTCCCCAGTGCCAGTAGGTGAGCAGGAGTTACGGGACAGTTTGTATGTGTCTGCGGGGTGTATCCAGTTTAATATAGTCTCGTTGGTTTCGGATATTGTCCATTCCGAGCGCGCCCGGTGGATCCGACCCACTCGACATTCGCATACGTACGGACCGACGACGTTGTACGCTGTGTGCACTCACTTTATGAGGAGGCGCGAATTCCTCTGGCCAAATTTCGTTTCGCGGAAACACGGGGCGCATGCGCAGAGCCGGTGGTTCTAGCGGAAATCTCCAGGAGACGAGAATTCTTCTGGAGACTGAGAGGGGATGGGGTGGGCTCGGGAAAAAAATATACGCCCACGGATATTTACGGTGGAGGTTGACTTCGTTTTGCGGGGAAAGTCCTCTCTCGAGGGTCATTCCTAAATTTCCGCTCTGCCTGATCCTGGATCCAACCCGCGAGTTGTGATAGACTTTCTCATTCTACGTTCACAATTTCTGCTACTGACTTTGAATGGAATTAAAATGTAATGGTCAATCTATGTATATTAGAATGTCGAGTTTTAATACAGATGTCTAAATTTAAGACTCCTTGTTTGAAAGTGTTAAAATCAATATTTTAATCTTCGTGCGTGCTTTGTCTAATTCTATTATTTATTTACCTATTTTTTTAGGTAAGTGATTGTTTTCCGATTGTGCTGGGTTTACTGGGCTTTGTCGCAGTCGATTGGTGGTAAGTAATGCCCGAGAATGTATTATATTTTGTGTAAGTTTCGTAATGTTTGGCATTGAAAGGCTTATAAAATATATAGCAGTACGACTCGTCGTAGCCCAGTCGGTATTGCGACTGACTGGCTCGACGGTCCCGCGTTCAATTCCCGGCGCGGGCTCTCGACTATTCGATCACGGGGTACTGGTGAAAATGTGCCCCACACATAGTGCCTAACACCATGAACGCCTGTAGTGCGGCTGACTATAGTTGATTGGAATAAAAGGGGCAAAGTCTAAAGATTATACTCTGTATATGTAGTTTCTATATGTGTACACCTATGGACGCCCAGTGACTTGGAGGTTCACGATTTGCCCCTTGGTCTGCAAGTGCACATGGTAGAAGTGCGGATAACTATCGAGTGTAAGCAGGGAATATCTATGATCTATACGCTCGTATATATGTATAGCTGACAATATAGCGCACGTATTCGGTGTATGAATATAACTGGTCTGTTTGTTATTAGCCTCATTCGCAATGCCGGTATTAGTTTAGCGCGCGACGGGGGGAATGGTGGTGGTGGGGAGGGGTTAGAAAAAGGTGGGGGTGGGGGGATATGAGGCCGCTCGGTGGTGCTTTTCGATACGGAAAAATGCAGACAATCGCCGCGGGTGGGTTATTGCAATTTCTCTAGTTACACTGGGTTTTAGTTCTCATTCAATATTAATAATGTTTGAGGATGCATTGCACATACGCGCCGTTCCAGCTCCAACTCTAGCTCTCTCTCTCTCCCGCGTTCCTCTACACATACCCGAGCCAATTTAGAGCAACACTCTGCCGGCAATAATTGTTGTTGTGTACGGGTGTAGTTCTGCCGTTTTTCCGCTTGGTGGCGTGCTCTGTGTTCTATTGCAATTTTTTTTTGCTCAGCCTAGATCTACTTCGACTCAATTTGCTCATCAACTACGCACTGTATATTCGCAAGTTGACATGCTATAAAATGTTTCTTTACGTATGAGTTTGTTTTCATTTTGAGAAAATGTGAGGTAATGGTTCGTCATTTCGATTATACGACATTATCGGAACAATCATAAAAGTAAGCAAGTTATTAATTGGTTCTTCGTACTTTTTCTATTCATACGTCTAAACCTAGTCAATAACGGATCTAACACGTATTTGTTCACATAAAGTGCTGCGTTATTCACCAAAACAAATCTAGATCTGCCATTTCATTGAATTGCAGTTTATTTAATTAGATAAAGTGAAAGCATTGGCATTTTGCATGTCATCGGTTAAAATTAAATTACGCTCTTTCAGTTCACTGAGGTTCGTTCATATAACGAACGTCTGCGTTCGTGTTAATCGGCCAAACTGATTTTTTTAACTTGAACTTTATTGACACATAGCAGCGAGTATTGAAGCAACTAGCTCAAAAGTAATTTGGATATTAGTTCGCGTTCTCTTGCGTAAACTAAATCTATAAAGGATTAATTCCTCCGAACTAAAAGGATTCGACAAAAACCCAACTCAACTAATTCATCCGGTTTCATTCTAGGTATCTAATAACAAACAGTGCCGCCTAAACGAATACCGAAAGATCGTGATCTGGGTTAGCCGGTTTATGTACATGTTGGACCTAATTTGTGAACACCCCTTTGATTACTAGTACACTTCCCTCCTCCGCCCCTGTTATCGCGAGTGAAATGGTGCGAGTGTCGAAAATGAGGAGCGGAGGCCTAATCCTAATCGTCATCGTTCATCATCGCGTAAGATAATCAAGCGTGTGGTGTGCGCGGGAGTGCGGCTCTCCCGAAATGCTAATTCGTGTCCACTGGCCCGGCCTCACATTCCGCCTTGCTCTGTTGAGAGGGGGAGGCGGGTGCGTTTTTAAATTGGGCCGATCCAACTTCTCTTTGTTATCACTTCGCTCTTTATTACTCTTTCTGTGCGCACGGTTGGTTGGACGCGAGAAAACGTGAGACGAATTTCCCCAACCATCTCACCTTTTTTCTATGCTACATTTTCATTTTTTATAACTTTTAAAAGTTGTTTTATCTTGGTGCTGTTACCAGTTGCCATTTGCGTCAGTCTGCATTCGAAAGTAAGGGTAACGCACGAATCTAAACGATGAGAGAGATAGTACCGGCACTTTCGAGAAATTGTCGATTCGTTTGGCCGAACGCCAAACGAGGAGGTATTTTCGCTAACGGCAAAGTGCTGCCCCCCATGCATAGGCAATCACACAATGCAACCATGTTATTCGGGCCAGCCCACTCACTACTGTGCAGCCCCGATCTTTAAAGACGCCTGATGCAGTCCATTTCAATATAAATTTTAATAAAAATGGGGGTTGTGCCCGGGACAGACCGGACGAAAAAGACGATCGAGAGTTGGCGTTAACTCTTCTAATATAATATAATAATAGTAAAATATTATTTAAAACGAAAAAATTAAACTAGAACACCGTGGGAACTGACGCTACAGATAAGACGATGACGAAACACATCAAACAATTTTACCACATCCACATCTCCCGTGGAAAATTACTATTTATAATTACCCAAGGTAGACAGTACCGGTTTCACGCAACACCACTTGCGATTATCAGCTGTCTTTAGGATGATGGAATTTTTTTTTAAATAAAATAAAACTAGAGCCCCTGGCGGAGTTAATGGGCATGCCTGTATCTGCCTGCATGTAACTTTTGATAAATTTTTATGATTTTAGGAATCTGCTATTCGATATATTTAGCGTACATATATTTGTCGATATATTTGTCGTGATGATAGGGGTTCCAATTTCGCAATTCATTACAAAAATAAATTCGTGGTCCCGGATTGAGCGGCTCGACTCACTCGTTCTGAACGACCGAATGCAAAGACTTATAATGTGTGGTCGTAAAATCGACTGGAGCCTCGGTTCGCCCGTGTCCCTGGTCCAATCCGGTCGGGCCTGCTAAACCGGCCGTCCGTTCTCGCGTGTTTACTCGTCCGGCCTCCACCCCCTATTCTCCCACCCCACCACCACACCCCTCCCTTTTGTTGCTGATCCGTACGGTGACCGGTAACTTGGCCGCCGCCTGCCTGCGCGCGTCGGGTAATTAATAAACATGTCGTGTCGATAATCACGGCGGCGGGCCTAATTGGACATCGGCGTCGTCTTTAGTGGAGTGCGGCTAATTGCGTTCGGCGTCGCGGCACGGATGCATGTGTGCGTGTTTGTGTGTGTATGTGTGTGTGTGCTGGATGTCCTATCTATCTATATACCGCCTCCTGTGTGTGCCGGTGGTGAAGATGGGGGATTGTGTCCACCCCGTGTGTTAATTCAGTGGCGATCGACAGCGCCCTCTTCTGGCCGAATCGGGCGGCTCGCTCGGTGTTTTAGAAGTTTGGGGAGGAGGGTTGATGTCGGATGAACTGCGTCCCCGACTATGAATTCGAACGTGTCACTGAGAGATATCTAATGGATTTCGGTATGATAGCGATTCGTAAAGCGAATCAAACCAAATATAATTGGTTTTATTTAAGAATCTAAATGTAATTATGTGATATGATGTTAAAATGATTCAATATGTTATTGTGTCCACCCCGTGGACACAACAACAAATGATTCAATTTGCACGACTCGTCGTAGCCCAGTTGGTTTAGCGGCTGACTGGCTCGGCGGTCCCGGGTTCGATTCCCGGCGCGGGCTCTCGAAAATTTCGATCCCGGGGTACTGGTCGTGACCCATCGCACAGTGCCTAAGCACCATGAGGGGTACGTAACGCCTGTAGTGCGGTTGACTACAGTTGATTGGGCAAAAGAAAAATATCACTTTCTGTTTTACTAGAAAAAGATTATTACGTATGAACTTAAGAAACAGATTTAAACTTTCGATTTAAATTATTTTCAAGACCGTCAACATTTTAGCGCCGTCTGAAACTTTGTTCGGCTAACGATTCATGCGTTGGAAGCCTCCTAGTGTCGATCATCCATAGTTCGTCTGCCGCCGAGAGCCGCAAAATGGCCCGCCGGCCCTTCAGTTGGCCGCCACTAATCTTATATTTAGCATAGTTGCGATGGCGTCGCATGTTTGTCGACGGCGGCGAGCTATCGAAGCGTTCAAATCCTGTTTGATTCCAATGCAAATTGCGTGTTTTCCAATTAGAATTGCAGATTTCTGATTCGCTTAACGCGGGGGAGGGATTTTAGGCCTCGATGGACCGACTCGACTGGTGGCGAGGAAATCGCGCCCGACTGAATCGATGGTGGCCGAGTGGTCAACGGACCATTCGGCGACCGTCAATTACGGGCATGTCGATTTAAAGCTGCGCTGTGATTTTGTCAAATTACGAGTGCTCTGTTTGCCTCTCTGCATGCCCACGGTTTTGGATAGAGAACAACTCAGTGTTTCTGTAGGAACTTTTGGTTGTTTACCTGCACAGCGATTGGCCGCAGTGCAAAATTTCAATTAAGCGTAATCCATAATCCTCAAGTACATTAATAATTAATTCCAACTGTGGCTGCTTTCCTTTGCCATTAGATGGCGGCTATTTCTTAATTTGATAGGTTACTGAGGTTAGCTATGCTAGTATTGCTACGAAATGTAACAACGACTTGCTGTGTATTAGCTGTGCGAGAGTATTTCCCGTCTCCGTCATGGCTTCTGTCACCTCTACCCCTTTCCTCCGTCCATTCCCCTCCCCCATCCCATTGGCACGCTGCGTTCGTCAACAGCTGTCATACTTTGTGTCGGCCGGCCGGGGTTGTTGGATGGTTGTGGTGTTGATGTGTGGTTGGGGGGGCTGGCGTCATTTCTGCAAGTCACGTTTTCCCGGCGTCGACGTTTGGTGTCTGGCCGACGTCATCCGTCCACCGCACCCGCGTTCGATCATCGAACGATTAAGCCCGATTATCGAAGATTAATGGAAATGATGACAACCTCAATATGCTCTCTGTGTGCATTGTGTCATTTTTTTTTTGTTTCTCGGCTGCCATCTTGAAAGTGCGAGTTGCTTCGCAGTGTAACTTGTTATTGCATCCTCCCTCTTCCCCTTCGTGACTTGATACACTCAACTGGAACATCACCCCTTCGAGTTTGATATTAATTTGGAGTGGGTACACACATGTGCGTGGTGTCGAATCCAACCGATGACTTTTTTCTTTCAGGTTAACTGTGGTTCTGAACTATCTTGATGCAGTAGAATGTTATTTAAAAATTATTTTTGGATGGTCGCTGAACGCGGATATTCTTAATAAATGAGATATAGGAGTAATATAATTTTAAATTTAATATTGAGATATTTTTTGTACTATTACCTCGAGTTTCGTTCTCACTCAGGATTTTGTATTTTGTCTTTAGGTAGTTGAGATTCAATGAGACTGCGTTTCAATTCCTACACATTATCTCTTGCTTTCAGGTACGATGTCTTTAGAATTCGAAGTTCCCTTGCCAGAAGAACATCTAAATTGTTAATGGAAATTAGGTATTAGTTGGGACTAACTCGATTATTGTTTAAAGGTGGAAACGGTGTCATCGTCACATGTGTGGACCCGTGACAGTTTCCTGTTTCCGAGGAACGCGGTTCGCGCCTCGCCGGACGTCAATTCATTAATTATCTGTCCCGTTGTCGGCGTTCTGGTCGGCCGCCCGCGAGTCCTCTCTTTCCGCTCCCTCTCGTCTTTCACGCGAGACTAGCCAATCGTCCGGGGACTTTAGGCGAGCGCGGACAATCTGTCTCACTTGCTCAGGGCTGTCAGCGAGGCTTCGCTGTCACGAGCCACGAGCCACTTTTTAACTGACACACTTGCGGAGAGACGACACACTTTTGGGGCTCTCTGTAGCATCAGTCGACATCGAGGTTCCTCTCGGGCCTCAACCACCTACTAGTCACACACGAAGATTTCGCTGAGGAAATCCTAGAATCAACGTTCATTTCAATAAAACAATACTTTTCTACAAATGATCGATACGTTGTACGACCGTCGTAGCGCAGTTGGTTAAGCGACGGACTGTGGTTCGGCGGTCCCGGGTTCGATTCCCGGCGCGGGTTCTCGATTATTTGATCCCGGGGTACTGGTGAAAATGTGCCTCTCACATAGTGTCTAAGCACTGAGAGGGGTACAGAATCTTCTATACACTCCAATTATAAGAAAAATATCTCATATGGCGAAAAACACTTGTACTATCATAAATTTTTATTTTGTCTGACTGTCGTCAGCTTGTTTTATGAAGTTTGTTTGACGGTTACTCTTTCAATGATGCGTGATTAAATTTTTTTTTACAATATGTGTGTTTTAATTTTGTGCATTATTTTTTTCCTTAGTCATTGGCGGCATTCTGCAGTGCACTCCATTTATGGATAGTGTTGTTTATTTTGGCGACCACTTATAATGCTTTATTTTTTAATTACATGCATTTTTCGGGCATCACAACATCAAGAGTACCGACGCCAACGTTCACATCTTCATAATTAGAGGGCTTTTGCTGTATGCAGAAAAAGATTGGGGGGGGGGAGGTGCTTTACCTCACGACACCCACTTTTCCACCATCGTGTTCGAGCTTTCGAGATGTTCGCGGGTGCGCATAAATCGATTGGGGTCTGAATGGGAAAGTCTGTCTGCCGGAAAACCCTCGTAGATCCTCCTGAGCCCGGAAAAACGAGCGGTCGATTTCATGCCCGTAAATGTGAAGAGGCCAGATAGATAATTGTGCTAGACCAAGCCTCACTTATCTCGCAATTGTTTATGAAGTTGTCGTACGTTTTTTAACGCTCATGCCGCAAAAATTGTCGCATGTGGCCAACGCTGTCTCATGACAGCGTTGGCCACATGCGACAATTTTTCATGACAGACGAGTAACTGAGTTGGATCTCAGGAGGGTGCACGGTGTATTATGTAATTGCAGCGCTGAGAGGTCTCCCTCCACAAGAATGAACCGTTTTTTGTCTATAATTCTCAGTTGCCGTTCACTTGTGCTGTGTAATACTTGCACACGCGCGAATAAGAGTCCCCGATGCTCCTCTCCTTTCTCTTTCTCGCCAGCACTCGAAAGAGGAAAAAACACATTAGAAAAATGGCAACTCTTGAGAGCGTAATTAATTACATTTCGAGTGGAATGAAATGGCACACGAGTGCATGGCGCAAATAAATTACGGTGAATTATTGCCGGCTGAATATTACTTTTTTTATATGTCGAAGAATGCCAGTAGCTCTCTCTCTCTCTCTCACTCTTCCCCTCTGTTGTCGAGTAGACGACGACGTTTGCGAAGAAAATGTATTTCTTGTCGACAATTGTGTTCCGTCTCGCGACATCCTCATCTAGTTTGTTGGAGAGCACCATCTAGTGAGCCTTTATGTGCTGTGCTACGTTTCGCCATTTCCTGAATGAGAAAAACCAGCCAGCACCACAGTAATATTTGAGCCCTTAAAACAGCCATTGGGTTCGCTTCGGCGCAAATCGACCTGCACATTTCTCGGCCATTCCCGACAGATGGCGACTCTACTGGAAGATAACACGAACTGGTGACTGAAATGAGATAACATCAATTAAAAATTGTGTCCGGGACAGCACCGGCCGAAATGGGACGAACATAGTCAGCAATAAATCTCTTTAAAATAATATCGTGCTATTGCTTAGCGATAATTAATTAATGGAACACACGGCTACTGCCAGAAATTTTTATAAAATCGATTTATATATTAAAGACGTACTATTGCACTGATTTTGTAACGAGATACTCTATGAGGAAATGTTGTCAATTGACGGCTATGTATTCGTGCTTGTTGTTACAGGCCTTCATGGACGGAAGCCCCTCAAGACTTATCGCCAGTATATCCCATTTTATTTTTTATTATAAAAAAATGTTTTATAGTCCTTATAAATTATTTTTTATTTTGAACGCTCCGGTCATAAGAAAGGTTGAAATATTTTTCCTAACATGCTACTTTTGTGGCACTTTCTCGACTCTACCACAAGTTATTGTTGTTGGGCAAAGTCTTGTAATAATATAGGCTAGGCATGTGTTTCTTCTATTTTTTTTGCTGTTATTTCCCCGTTGCTTTTAGCAACTCTGTAGCCCAAATAAGTAGGTGTCTTATACGCGCGGCGGCTATAAATTTCCACCAACAGTGGTGTTGGAAAAAAATGTTCGGGCCCGCGGTACACCTGGACCTGTTATTTTATCTGTATAGACGGATTTCGAGAGCCATTCATACTCCACGTTCCGTGGGTAGCAAGTACATTCATCGTACACACCCCGCAGATAGACGTTTCCGACGGCTCCTCTCGGGAGCCGTGATGCCGGGTACAGAGATAGTTTTTCGGCGTCTTGTTTTTTGGTGCTCCCGCGATGCCAGTTACGTGGTCGTTGTTCTCGCTTCTCTCGCTCTTTTTTTGTTGTTGCATCTCTTTTTCTGACGATGCTTGTTGTTGTGTCGTCCTAATCGGCTTGTTGTCTGCTCGCACGGCCGGAAGGAAGTTCTTTTTCCGCGTTTATAGTTACGCGAAGTCGTCGGGTGTATTTTTACACCCGTATACTCTCGTACTCCGCTCTGGTACGATGCAAAAAACATAACTGAAGTTTCTTTTTTTCGTATTTTCGTTTCACCGACTGTATGACCAAATAATAACTTTTGTCTGCAATTCGTGGTCAGCTACACGAAAAATGAACAGTGCTCACAAGACGTGGTTCCTGTTTCGACGAACTGCGATACCATGTACCCTGCATTTCTGTCGTGTGCGTGCAATTTAAAAAAAATTGTTAGCATTTAACGGCTATTAAATTAAACTGTACTGTAATACTGTAAACAGTGGTATTTGAACCAATTTTACAACATTTTCAACATGATTTACTATCATGAGGGATTTAGTTAGGACGTCTGGATGATATATATATTAAATAGTGAATTAAGACGAACCGAGTGGTGAACTCGCTTTTATAATAATATTTTACTATTATTTTAATTAGAACTGGTAATTGCGAAAA
>JAQGBY010001719.1:0-27340 GCA_034698785.1 Mycogona germanica | reverse complement strand
TGACCCGACACAATTCGGAATTCGTTTCCAGTGCCGAGGAAGTGTGATCAGTACCTAAAAACTGATGATTGGGCTTCGTAGGAATTTTTTTTAAACATGATGAATTGTTTTTCTGTCGCAATGTTTGGCGCTCGTCTTGTAATTTGCGTTGTATCGATTGGTGGTGGATGGAATGGTTGCTAGTGCCACCTGATGTTGGGATGACAATGTCTCGCCAAATTGTAAAGCTCTGGGTTGGGCAGGTATTGAAAAATCCATCTCCTTACGCCAGTTTTAGTTTCAATTTCAATATGTGCCCGCAAGCAGCTTCCAAAAGTGGGCACCACTATGGTGGGGGTCGAGAGACCAGTCATAGATTACCCTATTTTAACAGGCTCTGGGTTTTGGGACTCTTTTGTCAGGCCCCATTCCACTGTCTACACACTCTGTGGTTCAATAACTAGTATCGTAATCGGTGTGCGCCCGGCTAATCCGGGTCCGCATTTTCCCCGGGTAACCCAGGACACAATGGGGGGACGTGAATGCACCCTCGCGTGCGCTCAATTTCTCTTGTGCTCGCGCCCGTTTTGCACGTCGCTTTTGATGTTGCTAGCCGCGGCCCCGTGCGTGTTGGTGGGCATTCGTGTCTGGAAATCCTCCCTGGAACAGAAGGCCACGCTGGTGGCTCTTCAGCTGCTCTGTTAATGGTGTGGCCTCCGACGATCAGTTACTGTCCTGGTGGCTCCACCAGCACAAATACGACAATTCCGGTTGCCACCGTCATTACGTCTGACCAGCTGTTTTCCCGGACCCTCGTTGTCCAGCGAATGACAGAGTGAAGAAATTATCACTTGAAAGGGAAAATGGCAGGTGAGCGTCTTTT
Source organism: Mycogona germanica (assembly GCA_034698785.1). Lineage (NCBI taxonomy): Eukaryota > Metazoa > Arthropoda > Diplopoda > Chordeumatida > Chordeumatidae > Mycogona > Mycogona germanica. Next base: position 26,478 of record JAQGBY010001719.1, on the reverse strand, counting down.
TTCAGGAGCCACAACAGCTCCTTCGAATTTTTAGTGCTCCTTGAAAGAGTGCTCGCACTACATTCTTCCACTCGGATCACCAAGTCTGCTGGCCTAAGCCTAGCTATTGGCGGGTGTCCGCAAATGAATGGTAAAAATAATCGGAAGAACTGAACTCGGCAAAGAGTCGATGTCCACAGGGGGAGGTGGGCACCAACCACCAACTCCAATTGGTGGATCTCAGGAGGACTTTTGTGTGTATGTGTGTGGCCGTGGCGCGCGGTGATGCGACCGGTGAAAATTTTATTAATTAGTCCTGTAGCGCGCCGGGCTTAATTTGGCGGGATTAATTTATAATTACCGTTGCTCCTCGGTTAATTATTAACGTGGAATAGCGTGGGGTGTGTGTGTGTGTGCAGTTGTCGTGCGTAGAGGCGGGTTCACATTTGGTGAGAGCGAGAATTTGGTACATGTATATCAGACATCCATGTCTATACCGTACATTTGGCGTCACCCTCCCCCACGCCCACCCCTCGAGGAAAACCTCGCCAAGTTAATTTTATTTTTTCTCTCCCTCCCACTCTCTCTCTCGCTTCAGATCCGAGACTGGGGTTGTAGATAAACGTAATAGACATAATCGTGGACAAAGAAAAATACAGCGTGTAATATACATGTAGGTCATTGCAACGAAGACAGATAAGATAGGTGCATGTATCTTGGTGCGCGGTGTAAAGATGAGTACGCGGTGACGGGTGCGGCCGCCGCACCATTCCATGGTTATGTAACTCAATGACGTAGTCGTGGTAGGCCACAAAGTATCCAGCCGATAGTATCTGGTTTAGTTTTTCATTGTAAGGATTGCGATTTTTAGAAAGTCTCGAGTTTACTCTTAGTTTCGGTCAGCAATTCGTCGCTCAATTTTCATTCGTCAATTTTTTCTTCTTTTTTTTCATTCGAAAAGCATCTGGAGGACGGCACGGTAAGATGAAGAACGGGGGTTCCGTTTTTGTCCCTCTATCGGTGTGTCATTGGCGTGCGTGCGTTTTTTTTACCCTCATCCCTTGTCATGTCGTGGCTCATTGCATTTTGAGATCGCTAACTTGAGAAATCTATCTTTAAAAAACAACTGGGGAATGAAGATCAAAACCGAAAGTAAAATAGGAATTTCAAAAGAAATATTATGGTCTAGAATTGCACTTCTTTACACCAGGAATACAAGAATCGATCGACTTTTTATTTAAACTATATTCCCTCAATATATATGCATCTCCTTTTTTGTCCATGATTTTGCATATCGGTGCATGGATCATTTCTCATTGTCTATTATGTTCTTCATGTGTATATTATCACACGGGTACAGAAGCAAGGCATTGACACTTTAGGATAGCTAAAGTATTTTTATTTAGTGGCCATTTTACACGAAATGAACAGTTATTTAGGCAAGTCGTAAAGTTAATCTAGAAAAATTCAAATCAATTGAATAAAAAAATACCCTATACACTCGATTTTCTCGCACATTGTGCCGGCAGACTTTTCCGGCTCACACTTTTTTAATTTGCAAAGTCCTGGCCTCCAAGATCATATAGGACGAGCCGCCAGTGTCGACAATTAAAACTACGCATGTGTTTACGTCTAGAAATACTCATATATGGCGTTGTCTTTGGCCTGAGGGGATGCCAGCCAAGAGTGTCATGTCAATAGGTCGCGGTAGTTAGTTTCAATTTCCGTCGCTGGAGGCCATTTCAATAAAATTTGAAATGGTAGACACCTTCGCGCGACGGCCCACCAGAGGGCACCACTGCACCTTTGACGCCAGTCGCGCGATTTCTACAGCTAAACTTTAATCGCCTGTGGCCAACTCGCTTCACACACACCCCCACACCCCTTCCCCTCCCCACCGCGTTACGTCAAAACTCCAGAAATCTCCATTCCATATTCCCAAACCTGAATTTCGTGAGTCGCCGCCCGCGAGACGACGACGGTGCGACCATTTATCCATTTATCCTCGTCTCCTGGCCCTGTCGCTCAGAGCCTCGTCAGCAGCGAGCCGAACCCCGGATTTAAGGCGAACGGCAGATAAGATTTTGAGTTGGCCCCCGATAATTCGAGTAATTAATTTACTGTCACGACTCGTCACTTCGTGCCTCCTTCCACTCTCACTCTCTCTATCTCTCGTATCCGCGCAAGCCCTTCTGTGTATGCGCACGGATCTCCCGTAAGGCCGCCCTGCCGCCGGAGGCGACACCTATTGACAGACGGATGTATTAAGAGCTTCCCAGCCTTCGCTGGTGTCGCCCTGCAGGCCATTTAAAAGTGATGCGCCGTGCATGACGCGACTTTGTTTTCGGGATCAAAGTTGGTGCGCGAATAATTAGATGCAAATTTTATCTTCCTCCCTCCGCCATCACCAAAATCCCGCTCTTGATTCACCTCCCCCCCTTTATTTGTAGCCGTGGCTCGCGGGATGGCGCTATTTTTATTTTTTTAAAGAAATGGAAATTGCCACTCTCCAGCGCCAACAGTGGTAGTAGGGTGTGTGTGTGTGGAACTGGGCTGATTGCGATGTGCGAAACCTAATCTGCTGGGCCAGAAGGGGTTTTCCAACTCCCCGCCACTCTAGGAGAGTGCATGTCTGGAAGAGTTAGTTGCACATGCTGATCGTATCTACTTTTCCCATGGGGACAGTTTTTTTTTTTATTCAGACGAATAGCAACGCCCTCTGCGATCAAGTTGCAGCGCCATTATCTGATAAGGTAGCCAAAAAAAATTCATTAAAAAAATAGCACTACAAAGAGTGCTACTTTTTACTGACGTATACACGTCATAAACGAACTTTTTTTTAATAATGAAAACTGTCATTTTCTGGTCGATTATGTTTGGTCTCCGCCATGCCCAGTGAGGATACTTTTTGACGGGTTCGAACCCTTCGACCCGTAGCGCAGACCACTACATCAGACTGGAAGAGAGAACTTCCTAGTCGATTAGAAAAAGTGTGCTTCAGTTCCTTGGCTCTTGGAGCTCGGGGGCAAACTTCTCTATTGATGGACAAAGTTCTCTATTGAAAGAGGGCCATTCTACTGTATTATACGCCTCATATATTCATGTGTACTGCGCCGTGTTCATAAACTTGACGCCATGTTTTTCATAAGCTAACGTACGTGTGAGCACATTTGCGGCAACCGAATAAATTGCTCCAACATTTTTTTGTCATTTTTTCTCGCCATCTACATCGGAGGTCGCCATCACGTTTTGTGGGTTTCTCTTTTTTAAGGGAAAAAATGGAAGTCTATATATTAGCACATAACTCTTTCGGGGGGTGGGAGGTAGGAGAAAGGGGTATTGTGAGGGGGGTTGAGGGGGGTACGCAAATAGTCGAGGTGTAGTGTGCGTGCGTACCGCTATACGCGTCCAAAAAATGTAGCAGGAGGTTCATTGTTGCTCGGTGCACTGCAAATAAGTAATGTCTCAATACCAATATACACGTTTCTGATACAGTTGTATTTAGATCGGAGGATAATCGACGGGCGGTGAAGTTGATAATTTTATTTTTTGGAGCAGAGATCCTATCGGCGAATGGAAATTCTGTGGATTATGCTACTACAGCGGCGACAATTTCAACCTCCTGCCACCTGTGAGATGACGAAATGATCGTCATGTAGTGCTAAAGCGTAGAGCTCTTTATTAGTTTGTTTGGTTGAAGGGCTGACGCTCCCCGAGTTCGATTCCAGGAACGGGCTCACGTTTGCTCGATCCCGGGGTTACTAGCGACGATTGGCGCCCGGAATTAGTGCAGGTGCTCGTCACGGTGGACCACCAAATTTTCAAGACGTCTAAAATCTTATTAAAAATTGTACGGTCCGATATTTCGACGCCCTCAAATGCAGTGCGGGATGAGAAATGATCCACCTTCCAGTTCAGAGCGCCGCATGCGCACACACACACACTTCTACCATCCCACATCTCCTAATCCCCCCTAAAAACCTCCCGGCGTTCCTCGCCAAACCCACAACACCCACCAACCAAACACCACCTCGCTCATTACGTATTCCTTCTGAATTGCTTACGACTTGCATATCTGCATTGTTTTGCGTGTCATTAAACCATATGCGTGAAGAATGTTAATGCGTTGTGCGAGAAAGAGAGAGATGGCACACGTACTACCCCTGCCTGCACGGGTACGTGGTGTGGGCTAGGGACTGGCTGGAGAGGTGTACTAGTGGGCGCGTTTCACACCCCATCTCTTTTCGGTGCCGTACGGTGAGAGAAATTTAGGAAATATATAGTTCGATTCATTCGGAATTACAAAATCGCGTACAATTTCTACTCATACGTACCAAATATTTGTATTCCGTCAGCTGGGCATTGCAATATACAGTTCAATGTAGGATTGTGTTTCTATTTAATGTTAAGACAGAATAAAATCGAATTCACAAAATATTCAAAAAATAAATACGCGCTCTAGAATGACACATAGACATTTACTAAGGTGAAATGGAATGTTGGAACTGATTGCTAACGAATTTTTGCGTTTCTCTTTCTCTCTGTTCAGCTACTGGACGTCAAGTGCAACAACTACGGCGGCGCCGGCTTCACCTCGGTCCAGGGCAGCACTGCTCTCATCTACCCACCCGGCATGCAGCAGCACCCGCACGCCGACAACAACCACGTGGTCAACCGCGCGCCCAACGACGACTACGACATGCAGGTGTACGAGGAGGTGGCCGACTGCAAAATCGTAGGTGGCGTTGGCACCGGCGGCAGCAACGAAGGTGGCGCTCTCTACTCCTCGCTGGACAGCGACGGCGCCGAGGAGGAGGAGGAAGAGGAGGACGAAGGGCGGGAGCCATCAGGCGGGTCCAGCGAAGGCGAGATGGCCGAGGACGAACTGAGTCTGGTCGAGTTCCAACCGAAAAAGGCCTACCGAGAAAACGGCGTCGCCTCGGGCAGCCGGCCCTGCTCCGGTACCAGCAGTCTACGGGGATCCACCGGCGATGATCTGTGCAGAGACTTCGACTCGGCGCTCAGCGACGACACGGTGGGGGTCGGTGAACCGCGCACCACCTTCTTACCGGTAGGTGGCGGCGGCGGCGGCGGCAGTCACCCCGCCTCCACCAACGGCTCGGCCAGCAATACGGAGCGGCGACGGAGACGACGCGCTCGCGGGTGGAATGGCGACAGCGGTGGGGAAAGTCTGCGCCGGACGGCCGCGCGCGGCTACAACGGCTCGGCGGTGACCAACGGGCTGGACGATTCGCCCATGGACGAGGATCCCCACCTGACTGCCGGCCGCATCCTGCTCCCGCGAGGCCCGAGCGGCTCCTTCGCCTGCGACGCGCCGCCACGGACTTATTTCCGGCCGTCTGACGTGTACGAGGACAACGACGACGACGACGGGGTGGCCGAGCTGGACTACACAGCGCGCGACGGCCACTACCAGCACCACCGCAACACCCACCACCCAGGTGGAGCTCCGCCACTTCCGCCGCCCAGAGACTTGCCTCGGATTCCATCGAACACTGGTTTGGGAGGTGGTGGCGGCGGCGCTCGGATCGACACATCCGGTTACCATCCATCGCGTACCAACAGGGACGATCCATCGAGAGGTAGTTCCATCCACCGGTCCCACAATCCAACGGCAGACGGACACCAGACATGGGGCGGGCCGGACGGTGGCCGACAAAGGAACAGTGATCCCCACGAGAGGGCGCTGGGCGAGTTCAGCACCTTCCGGCCGCCGCACGGTCGCGGCGGTACGTGCCGCGACCTGTACGGGCTGGACGTCGGACTGCTGGACAGTGACGTTATGGGTGGCCACTACGCGCCGGTGGGTGGCCCGCGCAGCTCCGGCTCCGACGCCAGCAAGGGATCCAACACGAGCGTCGAGCGTCTGCTGCCGGACGGCGGTGGCCACTACGCCGCGCACCACCACCACCACCACCACCCGCCGCAGCAGCAGCATCCTGGGCAGGGGCGCTACCTGGTGGACGCCACCGCCAGTCCGGCGGCCGCTCACCATCCGCGCCAGATGGCGTTCGGCGGCCAGCAGCATAATCAGCAGCAGCAGCAGCGTACTCGCAAGAAGGAGAAGCAACCGGTGTACGGTGGTGATCACCTGGATCCACCGTACGGCGTCAGGACGGTGCTCACGTGATGGGCTGGAGGGTGGCGGCCTCTGGAGGCAGTGAAGCGAAGTGCACCTGCCCATGTACCAGCAGAGAAGAAACTGTGTTTTTTAGTTTTTATTCAGAGTCATAATTTGCATCATAAAAAACGAACTTGATCGAATGTAGTCTTCGTTTGCAGCCCTTTTGGTACTGTGCCACAGCAAAGTTGCATTCACAGGTGTGTGGAGAGACATAGTTGGCCGATGTTCTAGCCGTAGTCCTATTTAACGGTATGTTGACAAGGACCCCTGCTGATTAACGAATAAGACATCGACACTATGATGCCATTAGAGTGGGGTTTATGGGATGGAGTTCGGGGTGTTTCAGGTTTACACTTCCATCGCGTACACGGTCATTGACGATACGTTTATAAATCGTAGTGTGGAGTGGCCTCCTCCTATCGGCGCTATACCACATTTAATGACTCAGACCCAAGCAGATACATTAAGCTGGATAACAATATTAGGAACCCGTTAACTTTTTTTAAATTATTTTATATATATTCAAAGGAGATTTTAATTTCTGAAATGAAATGGAGCTTCTCCGTGAACACTGCAAAATAAAGCAGATTGATTCTCCTTGCTAATGTTCTTCGCTTAACGTATTCTGCTTGGCATATACTTTTGTTTCGGTCAATTGAAGTGTCATTCAAACTGTTTCATTTTCAATTTATGTCAAGTCTTGCAACTGGGCCAATACGTATATTTGTTTTATTTTGCGCGACATTCATGAAAGGTTTTCTGAACATAAATGTATTGATAATTTAACCTTTTGTGTTATCTTTTTATTTGATTTTTTTTTCTTGTTTCGAATGATCGTAAATACTTTATTTCTCTTCCCATCACTGTAGTCGCTGCACTACAGGATTTTCTGTACACCTCATGGTGGCACTGACCAGTGGCACATTTCCACCAGTACCCCGGGATCGACTAATCGAGATCCCGCGCCGGGAATCGAACCCGGGACCGCCGAGCCACACAGTCTGTCTCAATACCGACTGTAACCTCCACCGGAGCAGTTTTTTAAAGTGTTTAAAATCACCTTGGATCGCTTTCATTTCATTTATTTCTACGATAAACTAGAGTTGTTAACGTTTTGTCTGATTAAAAAATGCAGGTAAAATAATAATCTTACAAGGTTAACCTACCGTTTCAGTCGATGTACTTATAAACTTTGAAAATGCTAACGCGGAAGATAATTTAAATAATGGATCGCTTGATTTACAAAAAATTTCCTTAACGTTTTTTATTCTAAATTCTAGTGTGCCATACAAACTCAACAAATGGTCGGACGCAAAACCGATACTTAATCAGAAGGTCACACGAAATAGAGAAAAGAATGTGATTTTGGGTTTTGATTTAGGAAATATGTTTTCTTTCCAAGGTTTCTTCTTTATGTTTCAGTTTGTGCTCGCCCTATAAACGGGACTGATTTGCATGTCCCAGAACCAAACTACATAATGTCCCCGACAATTCGTAACAGGCTGACGACCCTCATTATAATTGGAAGTGGAGGAGGTGGTTGGTGATGATGGTGGTGGGTTTGGCGAGCTGAATACGACGAACCAATACGGCAGTCGGTGGCGACACCATTAGAGTGTTGCACAAAGAACAAAAAAAAAATATCCATCAACTAATCTTTTATTTCTCTCACTTCAAATTGAAATTAATGAAGTTTTCCTTTAAAGTAGGCGTCGCGCAATTCCCTCCAATATATTCCCCTGCCTTTTCCTCTCTCTGCCCCGTTCTGTTTGCAATCGAAAAACGTCGAACCGCATGCGACTGAATGTGCGCTTTTTTCATTTGTTTTCTCGTCCTTGTATAGCTGTTTAGCCGGACTCGGTCCACGGTTAAGAAGAATCAAAATCGAATCAAAAATGAATGACCTCAGCATGTTCACAGTATACATGTGACGCGTGCAATGACTAGTCAACGTCATAATGATCCGATAGATCGACGGAAAATGTATTATAATATAAATCAGAACTTAATTACCTTTCAGAAATTAATTTGTTATTTAGGATATCATTCGCTAAACATTTGGCATCGTGCTATTATTCGATCATCCCCATGGTGATTGAATTGTGTGCGAAACAAATGAGGATTTAATTGTCACTCAAAATTAATTTAATTTTGGAATTCAGTGGGTGATCCAATTATGCCAGCAACAGCGGAACTGACCGATCACATTTACATTCATAATGACCAATTGTAGATTTAGTTGATAACGTTTATTATTTGTAATCTATCTGTTTATTTATACCTGCGCCAGACGAGAACTAGTTAATTGTGATTGGAGAGTTATTAAAATTTTATAATTGCGCTGACGATAGCTTCGGTGATTTGTGCCTATCACTGTATCTATTTTTAATTGTTTTTCCATTCATTCTAAATTGGTTGAGACTTCTTTAAAAATTCAGACGCATTTGATGACCCCATTTTGAGACGACAACGCGGGAGATTTTCTCGACCAACCAAACGGAACGATACAATAAATCTATTCACAAAATGATTTCATTATTCATTGTTTCACTTATTTGACCGATTCGACGAGCTGTTTCTCAATCGCAAACTGACGACCTCTCTTCCCCCACGTCCCAAAAAAAAAAAAACTGGTAGCAGTAGCAGCGAGCTACTAGTATCTAACGGGCAACCCGTAACAAAGGGGAGAGCGGAAATGGGTAAATGTGATTCTCGACCTACGTAAAACGTTTTCCATTATTTTGACTCGCGAAATGGAACGAAAGCCCATTCCCAGTGGACTTGGGAGCGTCACTCCTTTTTTTTCAGGTATCAAAGAGATGGCGAGAGAGAGAGAGATGGGGAGGGGGGAGGGGCGTACATGGACATCCACCCCCGCCCTTCTGATGCCTGCCAGCAGCCACCCTAACCCCCACCACCTCACCCACCACCACCACCACCATAGCTCATCACAGTAGCTTTAAGGCAGGCCAGCTCCTGTAGAGATATTGCAATAGATACACGCTCGGATTGTGTGGCTACTTTTACTAGAGGAGCTTTCGACAGTAACCATTACTTTTAAAAGTCAATATGCGAGGGTGCGCCAACCTTTTTGGACACAGACTGGAGAACCGAATGCTTGAAAATCGATTAGACGCATGACGCGAGTCCCCATGATTCAGTTCATTAAATTTTAATCAGTGGAGATGAATCCAGCAATCAGATAAACTACTCGTATTTGCGACGTAGCTGAAGAAATTGATATACCAGTATTCAAGTTTTTAAATCAAAATTTTATTTGTAAATCGATGGACAATAAGTAATTTTAAAAATTTAACTATCGATGTTCACTTCATTAGAAATTGAGTTGATTAAGTGGATCAAGCTTTTCTTTTGATAAGAATCTGTTGACTAATTTGAACAGATATTGCTATTAATTTGTGTACCATTTAATCCCTTATGTAATTTCTTTATTTGGTTGCACCCCTTAAAAATAAAATTAGGTGTCAAGTCGACATCGCCAGGTATCTCATAATTTCAGAACATATACGCCATCCTTTGCTTCCTTCCTATCGTGATTTGGCCCGAATGTCACAGTAGGTTGGCCGCTCCCCAGACAAGACCTAACATCGACACTACCAAATGACAAATGACCTTAGTCGGTGGGTGGGACAGCGAGGGGGGTTACGGGGGGGGGTGTAATCGAAACAGGTGGTGTATGTATACATAGAGAGAAAAGGTACGGCAGTGTAGCGAATAGAATTTTCACGGCAGAGAACCAAAAGAGTCAGTCTATTGGTGAAATTGGTGACTTTTTTTGTCCGCTTTATTATTAGCTTAGTGCTTTTACCTCCTCGCCTTTTACGTACTGCCAATGGGCATAGAGGAGAAAAAAAAGTCCACCGTCATCTCATGCGCTGCTAAATTATTCCTGACATTAGGAGGCGCCACTGTACTTAATTTTTGTCGGTGCTGCTGGTGAATGAATTGGACTCTGACGCGTGGAAGTCTCGATTGTGCGACTCCCCCAATTGTAGAAAAAAAAATTATATTTATATATTTTCTAAACGTAATTGGTTTCGAGTTGGTGATGCGTTTCCACTGTGATTACCTTGTGTAAATACTGAACGAAATGAGGTTTGTTTTTTTCTTTCTTTTCGTTTATAGTTATGTGGACGTTGAGAGATCGAATATGCCCAGACGTGCTAAAAAGAGATGTATGGCGTTGAAACATTATTTTTTTGTGGTGGGGGGACCCAATTGGCACCAGAGTTAGATATTCCTGACAACTGAATCCCGATGTACAATTTTAATGGAAATATTTGAGTATTTTCTCGACTCGCCCGTTCGAATCATTTCCTTCGAGAAGTTGTCAACGACGAACGATCATTGCTACAAAACCGATATATTTACGATCGTAAAAATAAAATCTTTGTTGACATTTTGTTTAAAAATTCGGTTTGGTATTTCTCATATTTGTTATTCAGTATTAATGGCCCTTCGTTTGACCGAAACAATGTATCTTGAAATCTGATTGGCTTACGGACTGAGGTGGAAAACAGCATATAAGAATTACCTGATTATTGATCGGTTTGAATCTGTGAACTATATGAGATAGCTGAGGCTGAGGCTGGGGCTAGACAAACTCTTGATTTACAAATGAATGCGTTATTAATTAATATATTGTTTTTTCTACGCTGTAATTATCAAATTTCCGTTTCCGTACACGAAACCAAGTGAAGCTTGCTAACATGTGATAATCAATCCACAACCTATGAGCTTAAAATGAAGGAGGACTGAGTGACCTTCGCTCCATATTTAGTGTTTCCGCGAGAAACAATAGAAAAGGGGGGAAGGGGCGATAATTTTGAGTAAAACAATTATTTGACCGTTCATGTCTCTTTAATACTAATGCATATAGAATGTAATAGCAACGCCCTGTATTCTTGACTTGAGTTGCCCCAAAATGTTAATCGCAGAGCCTTCCGACCACAAGAGACATTATAAACATGTGTACTCGATGCCACCTTCAATATAACACGGTAACTCCTTTTTTTCTTCTTCACATTTATCTTTAAGGTGGCACAGAGTACATGCGTTTTATACGCACCTAAAATCTAGTGATGTTTTTTCTAACAAAGAAACGCAATGTCATAGCATAGGTTGTTTGTTCGAAGTTGGTCTCAAATGTTTGTACAGTCGTGTTGGATTACTTCTATGTAGGCGGGACACCTTTGTTTATATCTCGTGCACCGAGTAGTGACTAGACCGGAAGTGCATAGTCGTCCATTATTTTTTAGTTCCCTACGGTCTCGCACCTATATGCCCTTAACTCTCTTCTCAAACATTTCGCAATTTTCTCCCACCCTTCCCCGATCCCTTCATACATGTAAATATTCGACTATGATTGGAATTGCAATTGAATCAGCGAAAGGAATCATAGTCCTCATGATTCTATTTTAATCGGAATCGCCTCAGACATTCAATGACATCAGACCAGTACACGAAGACCTTCCCTTAACAATCCCTACAAATAATTTTATATTTTCGTTAGTTTGTTTGGTGACGATTAAAGAAAATTCAGAAATAAACGGTGAGTTTTTTTGGTGGCGATTAACAGTTTAATTATCCTCCTCCGCCCCCTCCCCTTCAGACCTCGAACCACGTTTTAGTGATTTTTAGTTGTTCGGTTGTTCGACCTTTGATCACCAAATCACCAACGGCGCTGTCGTGGTGAAGAGAAATTTAAGTTTGTATGTAATATGTCGATGGGCGTAGGAGTGGATTTGTTGAGTGAGACGGTTGGTCATTCGAGGGGCTCGTTCAACAATATTGTACGTGTAATGACTAATGGGGGGGCAAGTGATCAAGCGGTCATTGTTTGGACGCGGCGCAGTCTACCAGCATCCAGACTTTGTGCCAGTGCATTATGTCCAGTACTCCGGTCAACAATGGTCATTGTGCGCCGGCAGCTGACAATGGAGATGTCGGCCATCGCTGTGACAAAGAGAGCTTTGGTGCCCCGGCAACAGAAAACAGGTTTTTAATGTTTCGTTTATTTTTTTATTCCGTTCATCAAACCAAACTTTCATTTGAATGAACGATGTTATGACTTACTGCTGCCATTGGTGTTCACCAATGTCGGGGCTGAATTTTATATTCGGTTAGTCTTAACGGAATGGTGTTTCCTTGTCGAGCCAGTCCGCCTCAATTCCATTCCGGCGCACCGATTTTCTCCAACGCGCCCCCACTCAGCTATCCAATGCCACACACCGCACATATTGAAATGCACGCACACACATAAGAAAATTATCGGGAGACCACTTTTATAGGGAAATTCCGCAGCCGCAATTGCCGTGCTGAACTACGGCAGTGGGTTGTGAAAGTGGGGGAAGGGGAAGGGGTGAAGATAGTGGAGGGGGGAGTCAAATAAAAGAGCGCTCGTTAAAAGCGGTGGCATTAAATTTGCTCTCATTGCTCCGTCGTGTGTTCGTGGCATGTGAATTTGATTGCCCGCTTCCCATTTTTCGTTTTTTTTTTCGCCCTCCTTTCCTCTCTTTTTGTCTATATTTTTGTCGGTCGATTTTTTTAAGCGCCAACGTTATCCCACCCAACGAATTTGAAAGATTAGACAACCAGCTACCTACTAAGGATAAACGTAGAGAGTTTGTTGGATTCTCGTTCGGCAGTATCTGTACAGATGGCGCCACCAGTTGACGCTAGCACCATCTAGTGAGCGACTGACGAAACATTTCGATGAACATCTTTAGTGGTGGTGGTGGGTGGGGATGCTGGAACGAAATGAACCCCAATCTCGTTGAAGTTGGTCGCGTTCAGATTATTTGGTATCGCCGACGTGATCTTACAATCTGGCGAATCTGGTTCGTCGACACACTGAAAGGTGTCACGCACCCCTCCCCCTCCCCCCCCCCACCTCTCGTCTCGACTTATCTTCGAAATTGTTAAATGAAGAACAGCTAGTTCCCATATAGTTTCCGCGCTCTTTGATGAAACGTTCTAGTCGGGGGAGGTGGTGGTGGGGGGGTCGGTCGTTTTCATTGGTAGTACGTGTTCTATTGGCTGGAAACGTGCGCGGCAATGAGCCGCGAAAATTCTACCGTCCCCCATCCGACCTCCTCCCCCCCGTCTTCCACACATCCCTATTTGCTCCAGGACCGCCCACACTTTCACGCGCCTTCCAACCACTTTTAAGATGCTCGTAAAATTTGCATGCAATCCAATTGCAACGTGTGTGTGTGTGTGTGGCACGAACCCGAATTGTTCTCGACGAATGGCGAACGTGTGTGTGCTTTTTCGCTCGAATGTGGTTTGGTGTTATTATTCGGGTGGCGGATTTTGTCGTAGCCCTCTCTCTCTCTCTCTCTCATCCCCTCTCCACCCCCTCCACGACATCTAGCGGCTGTTAGTCTAATTAAATGATATTCCTGTTTTTAATAAAAGTGAACCCGTCCGTCCTCTCTCTATCCCTTTCAAAACTCCGTGACTGGTGAACAACGACGCGAGTGTAGTGTGAGCGAAAATGGTCGACAATGGTTCCAAACAAAACCACCTTAAATTATGTTTTTGTTCTCTTCCACTTTTCTGTTCCACATGAACTCTTGCAGAATACTCGTTTCGTCGCTTGAAGTCGAGACCAATTCGCATTTCATTTAGAACAAATTTATTCGTTGACATTGCTCTAATGCGACAATTTCACACTGATTCAGTAACTGTAATTTGGATTTTATTGATTAAGGGCAAGGTTTATAAAATAATTCGGTTAGCTCAGACGGCTGTTTGGGGAGGGGGGACGTAACCGCCGCGCCATCTAGCGTCGGTGACACCAAATGTGACGTCACCTGGTTCCCTCTTCTCTCAAATCGATGCCTCCGTAAAATAGAAAGTTTGGCGACTGGATTTCTGACCCAAGGGATCCACACTACGTCATAGCCAATCACGGTTCTACTACCATCTCTCTGAGCTAACCTAGTCTTTTATAAACTTTGGATTAAGGGTATATATTTTGTTTGATTTTTACGAAGCTTTCCTGAGTCGGCCCTTAAATGTGCGATGAGCGAACCGATTCGATTTTGATCCCACAATCATTTGATCTGCTGACAAGCGTAACCCAACTGAGATTCAACAACTACTTAATCTCCTGATTTATAAAAGTTGTGTTACTCTACTGGTCAATTGTAAAACAGTGGCAATAGCATATTCCTGTATTCGCATGAGGTTAGATATATTTTGGATTTTTTAAAACTTTGTCAACGGCTGAATATATCTGAAGATAATATTGATTTAAAACTACTGAAGACCGATTTGTCCTGTGTCCATTAGGTTTCGCCCGAACTGGTTTCAACACATTTTCATTTATGAACTGTATGTTAATGTTTTGTACGTTAAAAAACAAACAAAAATGTGTAACAAATTACAACGTACTTGGTCAATGCTGGCAGATACTTGTACAAAATTAGAATCGGCTAATTGGAAAAACAAAAAGGTGAAACTCCTCAATTCAACTTACACCTGTATCCTTTCCCCCACCCCTCCCTCTTCTCCTTCACTCTTGGGGGGTATCACCTCCCCACCACACACACAACGATCAGCAAATTATAAGGGTAATATATCTTGACATATCCTTCAATATTGCCGCCCGACCCCTCTCCCTCCTCTTCCCCCCCTTCCATTTCTCCCCCCCCCCTCCATTTCTCCCACAATTTCCCCTTTACGTCATCATCGTCATCTGAAATGCTGTCACTGTTGCGTGAACGCCAGCAGCGAAACATGTATCTGCGATACGTGAAATTGTTGAGAGAACATTCGGTGTGTGGCGGCGGTGGTGACACTTCCGATGGCGCTGCTGCTGCTTCCGATAACAACGTCACTACCGGTCGGGGGGGTGGGGGGCTCATCGTCGCTTAAATAGACAAGATTTCATGTCTGATTTAAGTTGTGATGACGCGTACCGAAACAGTCGAAGGTAGGTTAAGAAATATATGAGCATGTACCTGCAATTTTTCAGATAAATATTTTGTTGGGGCGGCAATATGTCTTCCTTACATCACGTTTTGTCTGCAAATATTTGGAAATTTGACAATCCTGTTTCGGAATTTAGCGGGGATAAAATAACCTGTTGTGCTTTAAATTAATTACTTTTATATAATTCGATTGCATTTCTCAAGCCAAGTTTAATTATTTTCGATATCAGCGTCATCTGGTAGTGGTCACCACCGTCGACGCGCGTCAGTCGTTATACGAGTGATGTCAAATATTGATGAAGAGAAAAAAAACAATAATAATAATAAAATATATGCAAATCGTTTTGTCCAATCGGACCACCGCCCCCGTTCCCCTCAACCCTTTAACACCCGCCACAGCATCGCCTCCTATAGATTCCCACCCCCACCCCCTAAATTACAATCTTCCGCCCCCAACTATCTCCGTCGCCGCCACTACTTATCTATCGCGGGATATTTCTTCCTCGCTTTACACGTTCGTCGAGCGTCAATGACGTCAGCTGCTTCCACTGTTGCCTAGTGAAAATCCACAAACACACACACACACACACAACCTACAGCTCCTCCCCCTGGCGGACGATGACATCGTCATAATCACACTGTTGCTATGCACCGTTTGATAACTTCTGCCATTTCATAATTGTGTCACAGGGTTCTTACTATAATTGTCTGGAAAACAACAAAAATATATCATATTATAAATATTGTACATAGTTTTACTCTAGCTCCAAGCGCTGTAGTGTACCATAGGCTACGTGTAGCGGCGTTCACCCGTAGTGAATGTGAAGGTGGTAATAAATAAATAAGATAAAATAATAAAAAAATCATGAGACTGCGAGGTGAGGTTGGAAATAAATTTGTACCTCTACGACGTGTTTGCTATATATATGAACGTTACTCCGTTTTTGTTTATGTTCTTGCCCCAAGACGTTCCTCCCACACTTTTTCACCAACCCCAATAATTTGCGTTTTTGCCAGTGAGAGGATGGAATTTGAATAAAAATACATTTGAGAAAGTCAGTTGTTGTCGTGTGGTGATTTCCTTGTGGTGCGTTTATTGAATTGTTAATTTCTTCTGTATGCGATGGCAACCCTTTACTGCTAACCTGATTGTTAGAAAATTTCTATCGATTAGAGATGAGTGAATTATCGGCAAATATTGCAATATATTTCCTGGAATTTCCAAAAATATTATTAGGGTACGTTTAGCGTCGGTTGAAGCTGCTTAAATGGAGTAAAAATATGCTGCCCCCGATATATGGCAATCACACCACACACGACGTTCTGTACAGAGTTTATTCTGCAATGCACGCGAGTGCTGTGTGATTGCATTATTACGGGGGCAGCTAAATTTCCTCTACATAAGCATATTTCTTACCGAGAAATTCTCGATTCTTTGACGATGCCAAATGACGAAACCAATGATGGGGGACATCATTTTGTCGGGGTCTCCTGTGGAATAAGGATTAGAGTGTTGAAATGTTATTTTCTTGATCGCGGGTTCGATTCCCGACAGAGGCTTCGAAATTTTTCGGACGAGAGAAATTCCTACACACGCCTTCCATCAAAATGGAAGTAAAGCCGTGGGACCCGTGCCTGTATAATTTCAGGTACCCGTTAGAGATTCCAACCTAACTAGATTTAGGCTTAGTCTTGGAAATATTACCAGGTCGTCTCCTGAGGCTTTTTAGAGCGAAAATACTGGTGGTCTCCCTTAACAAATATCTTTCACCGTTTAATCACCGTTAAAGTGTTTAGTTAGATTCAATTAGCATTTGGCGTCACAAGCGACAACAATTTCATCCAACCCCCACATACCAAATGACGAGACGAACGCCATCTAGTGATACAAGCGCTGCAGTAAGAAACACAATTACTGTAGTGCTGGGACAATAGTAAGTTGGGGAGTCATGATGAGAAATGCCAACAAATTTGTTGTGCCGCTGATGGACCAAAAACTGATCCAACGGCAAAAACAAGACATGAGAAATCCTTGGTGGTTGTTTTTTCCTAGTCTGATTCCGGCTTTTGTTTAAAGCCAATCATTGGTCTCCTTCGCTCTTTTTTCTTACATCCGCCCATGTGTGTGTGTGTGTGTGTGTGTGTGTGGCGAACAGCTGAGGAGGCACATCCACCGTACTTAAGCCGTGGTAAATGAATAAAAAATGATGGGCAAAAATGTCACGGAAGAGAGAAGTCCATCAAGCGAGTTCGCGGATTGGCGCCGTTGCTCGCAATCGGACGTCTACTCACAATAGCATTACGAACGTCCATATGCATTGTCTGCGAGGTCCTCCAGAGATCCATGGCCACCGCAACGAAATATGCTCTCAATAATTCGAATGATGACGTCATGGAGTTGGACGTGCGCCAGACCAATTCATAAAGAAAGGAAAGACTAACATGTGTGCCAAATTTTAATGGAATAAATTTAAGGTTTGTAATTTTAAGATCAAAGATCTAGCGAAGCGGTTTTTCTAGGCCACCCTGTAAACTATTTTTTAAAACATATTCCACGGAAATATTTTCTAAAAATCGGATGACGCTTCACTAATTTAATGATTTGTACACACAAAATCTTGGGTAAAACTGCTGAATTATTTTTTTAAAAAGGTATCTAAAAGATGTTTCTTCTAACCATGCCTTAAAGACGAGCCTAATAAATGTCTCAGAAAAGTCGCTTATGCTATCTCAATTTTTGCCATTAACAGAATACAGAATATCTCTATTATCTCGTGATGGTCTGTGGAGGGTTCCAGAAATGGTAGAGGGGACTGGATGAATCCTGACTTCCCAACTGTCACTCAGATCCTGGAAAAAACTTGCTGCAGATGAAAAAAATAGCTGTCAGCCTCACCAGTCAGAAAGGCTGCTCCGAAAGTGAGTAGAAAAATCTCTCATCATCGGACGAAGTCCTTGTCTTTTCGTCAGTAAAGAGAAAAGGAACGGTTTGTGTGGGGATTCTATTTTTTTTTTGCTAGTGAACGTGTGTTGTTGGAACGTCCACTGAAAGACCAAAAAAGAAATGGACTTACCAATATGGCGGCTCGTGTGCAAAACTCATTATCAACATCCGTGAAAATAGGATTTTATTTGTATATTCCCACATTACATTATACGCAAAAATGTGTGTAGACAAACATATCGTCTCTTTTAAGTGGAGAGAAAGTTTCACAATGAATTGAGACAAGCTTTTATTGAATTTATTATCAATGAGCATTTATGCAGTCCTCAAAAACATTAGCAATGTCTTTAAGACGTTAGAGAGTTGCGGTCAATCTGAAACCCCCAGTTGCCATACATTTATCGATTTTTGACAATTCCGGGTGTCCCGCAGATTTCGTTGAGGCGTGGTCCGACAGTCCATTCGATGACTAACCGCCGCCATCCTAAGATGGGAGGAAGAAAGCGAACTGAAAAACGCTGGTTAGTGGGTTCTGTAGCGTGGGCACGTTGCCGTGCACCCGTTCCCCCTCCCCCACCTTCGTCTTATTCTCGTCTGGAAATCAACGCACGTGAAGCTCGATTAATTGTTAACTTAATTCCTGCTGATTGCATTGAGGCGTGTCTGTCAGTAGCCTCGCGGGACGGAAGTAGGTTGGGGCCCGGGGCCTCAGCCTCGACGGTGCGGAAACGAAATCCCTGCCGTGGAAGGTGGTGGTGGTGATGGTGCCGGGAGGAAAATGGGGAAACAGGGTGCCCTGATCCCTTACCTCCCCACAACACCCCACATCTTCTTTCATCTTCCCTCCCCAGGGTTCTCTTAGGCTTTTTTATATTCATGGTTAATTGGAAAGACGGTGCACGAACCTTTCCTGGGCACAATTGAATTTGCAGAAGAAGTCTTTCCGGAGCAAAACAGTTGGAGCTAAAATTCTATCTTGCAGATAAGAGTGAGCCCAATTGGACTGGATCTGACTAATGTTAATCGTCGTGATTACAGGTGCCCTGGATTTGTGAGTCGGGCACGATGAAGAATGACGTCGCTCAAGGATGGCCAACCGAGCTAAGATCTTTCTCTTCAACTTGAAGGTTTGTCGCGTCATCGGTTAAAATACACCGTATGAGTCGGGCCCGATATTTCTCCATTTGTGGGGTGAGTAAGAAAGGGATTTATTTTGGTTGTCACTTCGTAGTCTCAGGAGATTCACTTAGGTGCCACGATTGATGTGCTTGTTCTTATTTTAAAACAGGCTTTATATGAAATTTGACAATACTCTGTAAAGTCTAAAAATAATTAACTACACTTTACATTCCGTTTTCATGGAAATGGTTAAAGTTTTGCACTTTTAAAAGCGCTTTTTAAATGATCCTGAGCTCAGGGAAAGAACTGGGCAAGTTTTGAAAAATATTCTTCAGTTACAACGAACGGTAAGGGACTAAATCGCAAATTATCTAATTGTTTAAAAATTCAGCGGAGAGACCACCAGAGATCTAATATATTCAACATTTCAGCTAATTGCAATAAAAATTATATTAATGTATCATCTGTTTACTTCCACCATTATTTGTCAGGCGGGATAACTTTTATTTTATTCAACATGAAGAATAAGGAAAATGACATCTATTTTTACGAGTTAAATCTCGTTGGTATCTCATCTTGATGTTAAATTAAATTCAAAATTGAAATCGTTCTCGCTTAGTCGTTCCAAGACAACAACAACTGTGATCCCTACACAAGAGCCTTAAGAAAAGTGGAGCACAAATCTCGTCCACGTAGAACTGCGGCAATACAGTAATCGTTCAGGTCCCCTTTAAAGTCGTCGGCAGCTGCAGTTGGGTCTTCAGTCGAATTAGCGGATAACGAAAATTGTTTCAATTTGGTCGTCTCGTCCCCGTGCTTCGGCTAAAAAGAAACGACCGACCACGAGTGTGGGGGGTGGGAGGTGGGGGGAGAGTTGTTGGCGAAGATTAGACAAAGAGGAGAGGATGAAATTAGTGAATCGACGGTTGAGGATCAAAAGGAGAAAGGAGGTTGGGTTGGGGGATGAGCACCGAATTCTGATGAAGCCGATTCACACCCTGTTGGTGGCGGGTGGCAGGCGCCAACGAAATGGAACGATAGAAGCTCGAAAGTGTCTTCAACTTTGGTGGTCTCATCATGTGTTTTGTGTAATGGCTCAAATGTGATTGTAGCGTTACATGATAAAACCCAAACTAAATAATAATCTTTCTTTTCGAGAATACTTTTTGACGACATTAATTCATATCTGTTACGTTTTTAGGCGCGCTCAGTGTCGTGGACCGGTCTAGGTGGACTCGGGAGTCCCAGTAGGATGCGGCTGCATGTCATCGGTCCGTTTTTTCGAAGACGTCGACGACAACGTCTTATTCGCTAATTACGTTTTCTTAAGACGATTGGATGAAAATGGAGAAAAGCGGGGTGAGTACTAGTGTGTGCGCGCATGTGTGTCTGCGAGTGGTATTGGTGGTTGGTGGTGGTCTGGAGATTGGGGTATAGAGCGACGGAAATGTCGTTTCTTACTCTTGAGTGATTCGTTTCCGAAGCTTCTAATGAGTGGTTTTCTTAATGAAATGAGGCTGCCGATGTCTCTGCATGCCTGCTTCGGTGGGGGGAAGATATTTCGACTCTCCTCCCTCTTTCTCCGTATGCCATTGAATGTTCTCATTCACGACCAAAACGTCCCCGAGTCAGAACAACCAAAGAGTTGGCCAAATAGGGCAAAAAAAATAGAATGCAGGAGTTGTATTCGTTAGCATCGAGTCTCTCGAGTAGAGGATGTGGCGTCTCTATCGTCTGATTTCATGTGGTGGTATTTTGAGGCAATTTTTAGAAGACGATTGTGTCCTCAAGTGGCGTCTCCCGGAAAGGAGAACGACAAAAATGGGCTCTGATCTGCCACGATTTGTCAACGCCTATCTATGGCTTTCAATTCATCGTCGGATTATTTTTACCAACCACCCAATAGAATGTTTTGTCATATTAAAAATGTGTTCAGATAAAAATCGCCAGGATCTTCAGTTTGCTACAGGTGACGAAGATTGCCCTGTCCATGCGATTTTATTGAGCTATCTTTTCTCGACGACATTTTCCTGGTTTGGGTTTTACAATCGAAATTACGAGCAAAATAATTTAATGGTGGAGAGGAGGAGGTGGAGGGGAAAGGGTGAGGTAGAATGAAGGGGGATGTGTCGAGGTGGTTAGTGCCTCGTAAGTGGGTAGCATCAGCCATCCCCCCAATGGGGGTGGTAGCGCGTTCGGGTCTGGGGTTAAAACGTCGCCAACATTAGTCGAGAGTGGAGCGAATTAAGAAGTTAGGTAGACGAACGAGCGAAGCGCCACCTACAGTGGGCTTATGGGGGTTGGGAGGAGTAGGAAGTGATGGTGGAGAGTTATAGGAGGAGGAGGAGGAGAAGGAGGAGGAGCGGCGATATCAAACGGTGGCGTGTCAACTCGAGCGTCAAACGAGTGGCAAAGTGCTTCGAACTTGACAACTATTTACTGGAACCAGTCAGATCGCACGATCAATACTATTTTCCCCAGCCCCAACGTTGAGGACCTCGCTGAGCTTTTCTCTCACTCACTTGCCTCCCTTGATGTATGTGTGGATGGTTAACGGATGCTGCAATGCAATCTGGGAGATCCTCGGAGATTGACTCTGAGTGACTGATGCCATTCGACCATAAAATAAAAATGACAAAAGATCAATCGTGTTGCGAAATACTATTGATGAGATATCTAGTCGTACCTCGTGTACAATTCGCACCAACAAAAAAAGTAAAAATGACCAAGACCGTTCAAGCTGATCAGTACCATTGATAAGATATTTATCAACCAATGGCATCGTCTGAGGAATCTTCAACCACATTTCATCGACAGTTTGTTTCTAACGTATGTGTTACATGTACAGTGAAAACATTAGAAATGAATACATTAGAATAGAATTTTGGCCATTCTTTTTTTCTGTTACGCCCAGCAACTATTTCTCCTGATTGACTCTTTCAGAATATTTGAAACTAGACGAAGCCAGTTTCTCCAGGACACTGAAAAAAAAAACAATAGGTAGCGCTATAAAGTCACTGCTTCAGTGTAAGCAGAAATACAGTAGTTGTGTGGTAACATGACAACATTCCCGAGTATTCCAAACTTTGGATTCAGGTTAGCGCTTTTTTGTAAATGAGTATATATGAAATTCCTATAAATCATAGTTTAGGAATTTGTGGTAATAACATTTTTTATTGGTTCTTAAAGAGTGAGTTATCAAATGTCATCGACAGAATATTGGACTATTTTATTGAATTTAATTTATATTTATCGTCTTCTGAATTATTTGGCTATTTGTACTGAGTGCAACGGTTGTTTTGTTTTTCGTTTCCAGTGGGAGATATTCCGTATGAGGAAACCGAGGAGCAGTTGAAGGACATCTTCTCCGAGGTCGAACCGGTTGTCAGCTTCTGGTGTGTTGTGGTAATCAACATCTCGGCAATGGTCAGCTTTGACCTGTATCCAAAAAAATTTTAAATTTGGTATCGATTTTATAAAATGAGATAGCCAAAAATTGGCGCATACAAAATATTCAGAACGGTTAAGACGTTCGCGCGTCCTTTCAAGTTTAGGTTAGACGATGCCGTATTCTTCGGAACACCATAAATTATTTTATCAATTTGAAATGATGAAAATCTATTGATAATATTGAAAAAGTCTGGCGATTGAAGGACACAATCTAAAGTCGGCGACAAGTTTCTTTATAAAAACTTAATATCTTTTTCCCCAGATTGGTCTACGACCGAGGAACTGGTGGCTTCTATGAGTACAAGGATCAGGACACTGCGCGATGCGAAATCTTAAGAGGTCGACAATGCGGTCAGAGAGAAAAACAAGGAAGAGCTGAAAAGTGAGTCTTGACACAATTTTATTTCGATATGTTTTCCGAAAAATTGCCTCGAGGCCATCATGCTTATTATGTATGAATTTTATCTCCAGATCTGCAAGCTGCACTGGGTGGACCTTCCGTTGAGGTGAGATCAGATGATCGAATTATTTCTTTATTCTTTCCCGAACAAAATATAAGAAAATATGTCTTTCGATGACGAGATAAAAGGCGGAAATACAATTGGGGACAAAAGGTTTCAAATAATGAATGGGATTATTAATGAATTAATTTTTAAATTCTTTTTCGATTGTTGGACTGTACAGAGTGTGAAAGCAATATTATAATATTATTCAAATAGATGTTTAATTAATCGGTAATTTATCTTGAGCAAGTGAACCAGCACTGAGTAGATAGATTCGGGTACTTGTTCGTATTTAATCCCTGCACTTCCTTATCTATTTGAAAATTGAAACCGTCTGTATGAGGCGATGGATCCTATAATTATTATTATTGGTGTAACTCTGGGTTTTCTCGAATTTAGAAACAAGAGATTTTACTAGATGCGTCTGTGCACTATTCCGACTTTGATGTCCTCTGTTGGCGCTAAACAAATGTTTTGGCTTAGGCGACAGTTTTTTTCGATAACTAAAAATAATTCAAAAAAGATCGAGTACGCCACTTTTGATTTCACCGCTTCATGTACGAGTTTGGTATCGTCTCGACGCAAAAAATAATTTTTTACACCATGTCAATGAGCGTTGCGTTTGTCTCCTCACACTCCGTAGAGTCCGTACGGCGCGGATTGCGATCCGGAAAAGGCACCGGAAGCCATCCCAAAGGCGGTGGCCAGTTTGCCACCCGAACAGAAGTTCGAGCTCATAAAACAGACGAAGGTAGGCAAACCTCTTGTTCCAGTGGTTGACACTTTTCAGCGGCATGAAATTCTGATTAATAGTTCGAAAATAAGATTCAAATCACGATTGCACATACGAAAACTTTCTTCAATCATTGATAACGTAACGGATGATTGTGATTGACGCTTTGTGGCGCCGAGGCCTGTTGGTTTTGTACACATTTTGAAAATGTCAATTGTGGAATGTATTTATTGCATTTTAACACGAAATAGATGATTGCCATCATTGCTTAAACATAAAATTTGAGCCTACTTTGAGCTTCTTTGGCGCCAAAGCGGTGTTTTTTTTTAAGTTGATGTTTGGCTGGCGAAGACGCAACATTTTTTGAACTTTCAAAATATTCTAGTCTTACTAACGAAACTTTTGTTTCATTTTTTTTAGACCGCCCTCATCATGCAAGATGCTTCATCCCGAACAAGCGCCAGAGTATAATGGTCCTTAAGGAATAGATTGCGCGAACCACTCTGGCCCAGTGAGCCAACTGGTGAACCACAATCGGGAGACCAGAGGATGGAGGCAGAAACAACACATTTGTCTGTCTTTCAAAATTGTCGCTCGCTATCTGTAAATAAAGAACCGATAATTGCGCGTTCTATAACGTTAGTACGTGCTTGCGGACTACAAGGCCATCGGCAACATTTGTGACGAAAAATTGCTATAAGATATCCGGAACCGGAATTACTTGACCTGTGTAGTTGTGAAACCTGCATCAGTTCAAACGTTTCAATAAACATAAAACCTAATATAATAATTGTCTCCGGGACAGCACCGAACGAAAAATGACGACCAGAGTCGGCGAGGCAGGGTCCCGGAGACAACCCCTATTTCATTGTGAATTTATTATGATTATTTTATTATATTTCAAGTACGACTTTGCCTCTTATATACTTGTATTGTTTAAACATAAAACCATTTACATCCTTGTCCTATTGCCCACCTAACAGCTGTTACAGTTGTCAGTTGTCATAAAGCTGTTAGATGGGCTCTCGAAAATTTCGATCCCTGGGTACAAATTTATAGGGAAGTTTTTGAAGTGTGTTTAAACGTGGTGAAGTGGTTCAGTGTGTTTGTTGCGGGAATCCACGAATTTTTCACGGACGCGTGTTTGGGTTCTAATCCGATCGGAAGCAGTTTGTATTGATAAAAAGATAGTTACATTATAGTTTTGCGAAAGAGAGAATAGTCAGAGTTATAGGCAAGTTTCCAAGTAGAGATAAACATGCAAGAGACAGTTGGTCCAGTTGGTTGTGTCTCGTGTAATTGCGGGAGCCCATGAATGTTGCACGATGGCGTGCTTGAGTTCGAATCCGATCAGAAGCAGTTTGTATTGTTAAAAAAAATTGTTATATTATAGTTTTGCGAAAGAGAGAATAGTCAGAGTTATAGGCAAGTTTCCAAGTTGAAGTTAGCAGGGGAGAGGCAGGTGGTCCAGTTGGTTGCGTCTCGGGTAAATACCACTTGTGTAGTGTGGGATTTGACTGACTCGTCGGTTCGAATCCTGTTCTGGGCAAGAAAAGTAGTTGTAATTGAACGTGAAAACCAGCTTCACTTGTAGCCATTGCGGCTCGGCCAGGAGGTTCATTGAATTCACGGTGTTCCGGGGGTTCTTTAGCTTCTTGGTCGTTCTCTCCTGCAGGTTTGGAAGCTTGCGTTGCCGCAAGTGGACAAACCTGTGCATGCGCTAGCAATTTTTACAGAGCACTGTCAACACTGTAAAGTGAAAAGGAACTACAAAAAAATATATAAGTTCAAATTTGTAGGAACTTTTAAAAATGAATTTGTAGAATAGAAACAACCAAATAATAGAATGAATTATAGAAACCACTAAATAGTAGAATAAATAGTAGAATGAATTCTAGAAACAAGTAAATAGTAGAATAAATTCTAGAAACAAGTAAATAGTAGAATGAATTCTAGAAACAAGTAAATAGTAGAATGAATTCTAGAAACAACTAAATATGAATATATAGAACAATAAAATAGTAGAATGAATTCTAGAAACAACTAAATATGAATATATAGAACAATGAATTCTAGAAACAACTAAATAATAGAATGAATTCTAGAAACAACTAAATATGAATATATAGAACAATGAATTCTAGAAACAACTAAATATGAATATATAGAACAATGAACTAGTATAATTGGAATTAATTTTTGAAACAATCATATAGAAAAACTATAGTAAGAAACATATTGAATTGAAATATTCTAAAACAATCATTGATTTAGAAACTTTTGTATCATTCTTATTCACATTTCATCCATTTCTTTTTTGATTTTTTAGTCTTACTATAAAAAAAAATAAAAAGTTAGGACTTAGAAAATCTCGAAAAAACAAGAAATATTCTCAGAGAAATTAAGATAACAAAATTGAAATTAAGAAAAAAAAAAATTCTTTCAATTTAAAATAAAACATTTCTCTTTACATTAAAATTTATTATTTCATGTAAGACATCAACACCCCCCGATTGTCAGGCATCCACTCGCGGCTACACTACACCCCCGCTTCTCAGATTGTCAGGAGTCCACTCGCCGCTACACTACACCCCCGCTTCTCAGATTGTCAGGAGTCCACTCGCCGCTACACTACACCCCCGCTT